>PVKA01008377.1:35209-66179 GCA_004027165.1 Ctenomys sociabilis
CCACATTCATAGCGATCTTCCTGCTTTTTGCCTCCCATGTGCTGGGATTACAGGCGCGCGCCACCGCGCCCGGATTGCATCGCCGGCTCAGCGCACCCGAAGGCGGGGCCGGCGCGGCTGGGGGAACCAAGGATCGAACACTGGTCCCTGCGCTTACCTAAGCAAGCGCTTAGTCCGCTGAGCTATACCGCCGGCCCTATGATACATCTCTTATTAAACTTAAACAAGGATATGAAATATCAACCAAACATCTAATTCTTCAACTTTAAATAAAACATAGATGGCTTCAGCTTCTTGTTCAAGAGCTGGAAAGCATGCAACAGATATCGGTAAGATGACCTATTAGCATTTTAACTTCAAGAATCGACCTTGCTTATGCTCCTAAAATTTCCTTTCTCCTAAATGGCGCTGACATCGCTCACCTTTATTTACATTCAGAACCAATATTTTCATCGCTCACCTTTATTTACATTCAGAACCAATATTTTCATTCACTTGTGCTCCACTCCCAAGGTCCCCCCTCTTGCTACAGGCACTGCACATCAGACCGTGGTGCCACTGCCATTGCAAGGCTGCCTGTAGGTTGGAACCAGCACCAAGGGGATCCCCAGAGCTACAACTTTCCCGGCAGGATAAGAGATCTGGGCAACCCTGGCAGCCTTCCATGCTGAGACCCTTTACCACCCTCTCTGCATTGGTGGACACCTAGAGCACTGGCTATTAGGGATCCCTGTGTGCTATGACAGTGATGACATCACCTGCCTTCACTAAATCCACCCGACCAATAATTGTTCCATCAAAAGTATAGCTATCAATACAAGGAAAAATCAGGGAGGCATGATGCCACCAAAAGAACACAAGAATATTCTAGTACTAATCCTAAAGAAATAGTCTTGACTGAATACCTTGATAAAGAATTCAAAACAATATTTTACATGCATTTTAAGGCCAGTATTACCCTATCAAAGCCAACATAAGAAAATTACAAGACAGTATTTATGAAAAACAGAAATGCAAATATCCTCAGCAAAATACTAGCAAACCAAATTCAACAGCATATCAAAAAGATCATTCATCATCATTAAGAGGGATGCAAGGATGTTTCAATGTACAGTAATCAATAAATGTGATCTAGCAATGAACAAAGAATAAAAATCACATTGTCCTTGTAGATACAGAAGAGGCATTTGACAGAATTTCACATCCTTTCATGTTAAAGCTCTCCACAAATAGGATGTAGATGGAATGCAATTTAATACAACAAAGAGCATTACCCCCAGCTAACATCATGTTCAATGGTGAAAAGATAAAGGCTTTTTCTCTATCATCAGGAACAAACATGGATACTTTTTTATTTATTTATATTTCCATTTATTTAATATAATTTCTTTATATGTATTTAACATAGTTTCGAGAAACCATCAGAGTAATCAGTCTAGAAAAAAGAGTAGACATCCAAAAGGGAAAAGAAAAATTAAATTGTCTCTATTTTTTAGACAATATAACCTTTTCTTGACTAAAACCGTACACATCTTAGTAAGACTCCACCCAAAGAGTATTTGAACTAATAAATGAATCCAGTGATGCTGGAGGATGAGGAAATCAACATGCAAAACTCAGTCACTGGTCTGGATGGTGGGTTCTTAAAATGTGACCCACGTACAACAAAAATAACAAAGATAGGTAGGACAGCATCAAACTGAAAACCTGCACAACAAAGGAAGCAGTCAACAAAACTAAATGACCACATACAGAATAGGGAGCACTATTTGCAAACCACGTGCCAGATAAAAGGTTAAGATCCAAAACAAATAGGCACTCAACACAACAACAAGAAAATTACCCAATATTAAAGACAGGAAGAGGACTTAAATAGACATCGCTAAAAGTAAAATATATACTATATGAAAGAGAAGATACAAACTGTATGGCCAATAAACTGTATGAGAAAAAAGTTTAATATCACTAATGTTCAAGAAAATGCAAATGAAAACCACAATAAGCTATCACATTAACTTGTTAGAACCATTGTTCGTTAAAAAGTAAAAGATAATGAAATGTTCATGATAATATGAAGAAACGGAAATTCTTACACATTATTAGTGAAAATGTAAGTCAATTCATCCTTTATGGAAAACAATATAGAAGTTCTTTTAAAAATTAAAAATAGAACTATCATGTATATCTACCCTACTACTGTGTCTATACCCAAAAGAAAGAAAATCAAGATTGCAAAGACGCATTAGCACCCTCCTACTCACTGAAGCATTATTTATAATAACCGAGATAAAGAACCAACCTAGGTGCCCATCTGGGGGTTAATGGACATAGAAGATGTGATATATATGCACAATGGAATACTATCAGCCTTCCAATGGAAGTAAATCTTTGTGACAAACTTGGAGGATTACACATCAAGTGAGGATTAACTCACTTGATGGAGGATTACACATCAAGTGAAATAAACCAGAAACAGAAAGAACAAATAATCTCTCTTAGACATAGAGTCTAAAAAGCCAAACTCATAGATGCAGAAAGTAGAAAGATAGTTACCAAAGGCTGAGGGAGGAATGGGGAGAGTTTGGTCTAAAAATACAAATTTTCTTCTCTATAGGAGAATTCTAAAGGAAGGAAATTGGTCATAGAATACTATTGTGTGCTGTAGTTGATAATAATGTATTATTTGAAATTTCTGATCAGGCATTCCGCAATATGTATATCAAGATGTGATGTTATACACCATAAATATATATAATTTTAATTTGTCAATTTAAAAAAAATAGTGCTACATTCTTGCCTCTTTAGGGAAATATGATTGCCACATCCTGTTCTACATTTTATTTTCTCTCCTCAAATACCTAATTCTGCCAGCCTTTGGCACTAAGAAATGAATCAATAAGTCATTCCAAATGTCATTTGGAAGGAATGTCAGTCCTAGGTCTAGGATCTTTTCTTTCCTTTCTAGACTCTTCTACAATAGCCTACATTTGCATAATTGATTTTATTGAACTACCAACTTTTCTGTAGTCACTCAACAATATGCTTGTAGGCAGTGACTAACTTGCTTTTTATTTTATCTAACCAGTGAGTCAACATTGTTGAAGTCTTTGGCAAACTGGATGTCAAACACATTTCTAGTTTCATTTTTATTGAAAGATATTCTCCCAGGAAAAATTTTAATCCTTAAATTAGTGTCACTCAGAATGAAACAATCTTTTTGTTTTTAATCAAACCTAAAGGAAACATTTTCTAATGAAATATAATAATTAGGTCTTAAAGTAGAAGTAGAATTCAACAAATAGAATGCTATTGCATTCTCTTGGGTCATAAGTACCCCTTTACTGGTCTTGGCAAACTGTGTCTGTATCCAGCTGGGAGACCCAGGGAAGGGAAGGAACCCAGGATGCGTGACTTTAGACAGAGGCTTCAGTGAATGTTGACTGTATCTCACACAGATGGGTGGGGAACATGGTGAGTTATCACTGCTTTGAAAATTTTGTCTTTTGAGAATAGCACATGGAAAACCTACAGTGAAAATTTCAATTCTATAGTAACAAATGTGAAAAAAATATTTTAATGTCTGTTGTGGTTTCCTACCATGAAAACCTCATGCACTCATACATGGACCTTTTGGAAAGTGATTAGATCATAGGACATGACACTTCTCAGTGGATAACTCCACAAATGAGTTGATAGCTAATGTGATGTGGAGAGAGCATGCCTGGTCTCAGGTTGTAACCTGGATGAATCTACCTTTCTCCTCCTGTGAGTGGTACTTCCTACTGCTTTGGCTCGAGCAACTCTGTACTGCTCTGCCTCCCTCCCTGCCTTGGAGCCAACCAACTGTAGATTGAAGCCTCTATAAACTATAAGCCAAAATAAACCTCTCTCCTAAGGGTAAAGTTATGAGTATTGGTTTATTGCCTCAGCAGTGAGAAAGACATCTGTGCAAACAGACTATGTATCCACATACAATCTTGACTTATAGCTTGCAAATATTCCATCTTTATGTAAGCTTAAATGGGAATATATGAAAAAATATCCAATTATATTTGGGTCATAAATATTTGTTCTAAACAGAGTAAGGGATTCAAAGCATGAAATATCCAGTCTTTGAAAGTGGAGTTCTCTTCCTTCTACAGACCTACATCATAAAGACCCATGAGGAAGTGCCAGGAGGTGGCTCAGTGGAATAAGTGCTTCCCTGGCAAGCACAAGGGCCTGAGTTCAATCTCTAGTTCTGGAAAAAATAGACCCATTGGGTTTACTTAAGGATGCGACATTTACAGATTGCATAGATTGTCCCTGCATATGTGGCCTGTGTGCACAGGTTTGTGACTGTCTGTTGGCTGGGCAGCTTCACATTTGTTATAGTGTGAATTTTCCATTTTTCTCTTAAGTAGTTTGTATGTTACTCTTAATAGTTTAAAATACATTTTACAGTAGGTTAAAAAAAAGTAATGTGTGTTTTTAAAAAAAATTTCCAGACGTACTCTGGTAATTCTTTGTTACCTGGAAAAAAAATACCAGCATATCTGTATAGTTATCTCTTTTCTTTTCTTCCAGAGCCAGGGATTGAACTCAGGCCCTTGCTATTGCCAGGGGAGTGCTTATTTTACTTAGCCATCTCCCTGGCCCCCTGATTAGCTATTTCTAGGTACATGAAGATACTAGTGTGGTAATCAGTGGCTATAATTTTATTTTTTTAAAGATTGTAATAAAGACTATTACTAGTCTTGAAAAAAATTTTATTTATTTATTTTTTGGTACAGGGTCTCGCTATGTGGCTCAGACTCATAGTGCTCTTCCTGTCTCAGCCTCCCCAGCAGTGGGATTACAAGTGTGCCCCACCATGCTCAGTTTCTGTGGCCAGCAGAGTGTGCCCTGCCAGCACAACATGCAGAACCAGGGATCGAGCTGGGTCCTTGGCCTTGCCAGGCAGGTTCTTCGACTGCTGAGCTGTCTCCCCAGCCCTAACTTGCTTTTTCATAAGGTTGCTTGAAAGTCTGAAGGGATAGGGACATATTCATGTATGTTAAGCAAATATAGTCAAACCTGGGTCTGAAAAATGCAAAATGTTGACAGTTACCACCACCAGCACCACCACCGCCATCACTGATGCAAGGGCAGGCATGAGTACTCTTCCTTTATTAGCATTGTCTCTTTTAGGTTAGAACTGATGACCCGAACCATCCTGAACACTATCAGGCCAGCAATGAGTACCAAGCTGTGACCCACTCATCACCCAGCCGCAGTTTCCTTTTCCTTAGCTGGACACGTGGTTACCAGAGTTTGCTTGTGGGAGGATACCTGAGCATAACTGTCACCCCTGATAGTCCATATCTTGACAAAATCACACACTACAGTTATCTGGTAAGTTCAATAATGTCTTTTGTATCCAGTGTTTTATTTGCAGTGTTTTCTTTACTTATGCAAAGTGATGTTTTTGTCTGACACAATTGATACTTAGTGAACAAATGGATGGAATTTAGTACTTTCTAGTTTACAAATCACATTCATAACAAAAGCTTCATGACAACTTTTTGATTCGGCAGACAACAGACTGTGCTGGAAAGACTGAATGATGACCTTCTTTGCTCATAAATACTGGCAGATAGGTTTAGGATTTTGGTTCAGCTCTTTTGACTCCTAAATCAATATTCCTTCCCCAAGATGATGCCAAAGTTTTGGTCAAGACCTTCATTCAGTCTCCCGACTGGTTAGTGACCTGAGCAATGTTTCATGGCTAATGAAAGCATTCATAAGCAGCAGGCTTTTGGCCTTCTGAAGGGTCCTTATAAATATAGCTTATTTCCAAAGGGTAGAATTCAAGTCCTGAGCTCATCATGGGATATAGTGATTCCAAACTTTGTTCATTGCTATAAACTAGGGGAAATATCAGATTCATATACTGGAGAAAGCTAGGGATTTGGGCCAAGAAAGTCAAAGTTCTAATTCACAGTCCATCATTTCCTTGGTCCACATTTATCACCTTCAGTTTCTATAACAACTAAATGGAGTGAATCAAACCATAACATTAAAGTCATAAGGACTGAACACATTCACGTGTGTATGTGTGTGTCCAAAGCACAATAAATAATAATGGACATTAGATTCTTTTTGTCACTATACAATTTTTACCCGAACTTTGATGCTTATTTCTTGCTATGTATTTTTAGATTTCATCTAAGGGGAAAATTGTGCACTTTGGCATACAGAAGAGAATCCCAGCTTCATCTTCCCAAATTTTAAACCTTTCCATTACTAAACACATGGTCCCTACAGCCCATCTCCTGGTCTATTATGTCATCACAGGAGAGAAGACCACAGAGTTAGTATCTGACTCACTCTGTCTAAATGTTGAAGAAAAATGTGGAAACCAGCTCCAGGTGAGACTCACATATTGGCTCCCATCTGGATTCCTTTAGAGCAATTATTTAATCTCATACTAATGTTTTTTTTTTTCTAAAATCTAATTGTAGATCCATCTGTCTCCAAGAAAAGATGTACATTTTCCAGGAGAAGCTGTGTCACTTATTATGGAAACACAGCCAGAGCTGTGGGTAGCATTAACAGCAGTGGACCGAGGTACAGATGGCATCCTAGGAAGAGGCAAAAGTCCCATGGAAAGAGTTAAGTAGGATGAACTTTATGTTACTGTTGTGTGGCATGACTTATGGCTGAGTGATCACTGTAGTTCTCTCAGTATTCTATGGGCTGATTATGGGAGAAGAATAACAGAAAAAATGTTACCTTTAGCAGCAGTCTTGTGTCACTGATAACAAAAACTGAGATTCAGGTGACGTACAGCCTGAGTGCACTGACACAAAGAGTCAAGTGTGTTACCATTTTAAATTATCTCTTCAGAGATGCAGAAGTCTTTACCCGCTCAGCCTATTCTCCAAATTAATTTTTTATAGTAACACACTTGGAACTATTCAACGTCAAACTTGAAGGTTCTTAGAAACAAAAACACAATGTGATTCCATGTTTAGAAACAAACTTTTGAAATTCCCAACTCTATACCATCTTCCCTTTGGTGACTGAGAACATTATCTTGTCTACTAATCCTCTAGGTGGTATGAGCAATTTTATTTAATCAAAGAGAGAGAAATTATAAGCGAGTACATAAAATTAAATGATTTGCCCACTCTAGGGAAAGGATAGGACTTCAGAGGCTGGTGTCCTAGTGGGTTGAGTCTACCAAGTCCACTGGAAAGGGAAGCAGAAAGTAAAGGCACGGTATGGAAGAAAATGTGGTTCTCCCTGATAAAGTAACAGCAGCTACGAATAGCTCTTTTTCCTCTCCCTGTCCTTCCCGTGGACACAAACATCTTCCCACCCCATCAGCCATCAGGAATCATTGTCATGGGTCATAGGGGCTGTATTACAAATTTTGGGAGGATTAAACCTTCGTAAGCCAATGTAATTCATTAGGAATTCTTATGTTGCATTTTGCTCCATCTTTGTTGGAGCCATAAAATACATACAGGGTCTCACCTTTCTCCTCAGAGCTTAGAAAAGTTCCACAAGGATGAGTTTTCATCTATGTATCCATTCAGTTCATCAAGGGACATTTTATTAATTAACTCGCTGTACAAACTTTTAGAATAGAATCCTGTAAATAAAATTTTCTAATAACTTCCAAATGAGAGTCATCCTTCTTCAGGTTAGCTCCTGAGTGAACATTTAATAGTGAATATTCGTCAACCCACAAAGTAAAAACTAGAGAAAGTAAGAAGTGGTTGGGAAAATTGCACAGAATCTTTAATCATTCAATAAGTGATTGACCGGAAACTAACATTATCCTCAAGTCAGGCGCTCTATTTCTGCACTGGCCAGTGGATGTTGTGTTTTGAGGGAATGATTTCCTTTCTGAACAGGTATTTGGAGCTTCCGGGGAAACTGACCTGGGCTGTGGAGCAAGCGGCAGCAGAAACAACGCCGAAGTGTTCGAAGCGGCGGGTCTCATCGTCCTCACCAATGCAAATGCAGAGGATTTTCGACACATTGGTAATTTGTTATTTTTTCCAACCAAGTAACATGAATATTCTTGTGAAAATACCTGCCCCTCACCTATTTCTTCCTCAAATCCTGCTTGCAC
The DNA here is from genome assembly GCA_004027165.1 of Ctenomys sociabilis. NCBI lineage: Eukaryota > Metazoa > Chordata > Mammalia > Rodentia > Ctenomyidae > Ctenomys > Ctenomys sociabilis. The sequence goes on from PVKA01008377.1 coordinate 43,314, forward strand.
AATATTTCTTTCTTTAAAATTAGAATAATTATTTCCTTGTAGTAATAACAGTTAATATGAAATCTCCCTTCCTAGCAAGTTTTAAAGTGTAAAATACATTATTGTTGACAGTAGATCCAGTGTTGTATGATGTAGATTTGTAGAGCTTATTTATCTCTCTTTACTGAAAATTATGCCCATTGATTAGTAGCTTCCAACTTTTCTCCCCCTGCTTCTAGCCATGATGGTTTGTTGCACTCTTGTATTCTATGAATTTGACCATGTTAGATCCCTCATGTGAGTTGTATCGTGCACTATATTTTTCTGTGACAGGCTTATTTCATTTAACATAACATCTTCAAAATTCAGTTGTGTTATTATTTCATATAGTAGAATACCCTTCTTTTTATAAGCTGGATCAGATTTCATTGTATGTATGAATGTACGTATCATATTTTCTTTATTCATTTATCTGTTAGTAAACATTTAGGCTATTTTCACATTTTAATTATTGTCAGTAGTATGGCAATTAACGTGGTAGTGACAATATTTCCTTAAGATTCTGATTTCAATTCTTTTGGATAAATACCCAGAAATGGGATTGCTACATTGTGTAATATTCCTATTTTTAATTTTTTGAGGCACTTCCATAGCAGCTGAAATGTTTTGTCTTTCTACCAACAGTGTTCAAGGGTTTCAGTATCCCTGCAGGCTCGCCAACACTTCCTACCTTTTAAAACATAGCCATCCTAATAGGTAGGAAGCAAGATCTCATTGTGGTTTGACTTGCCTTTCTTAAATAATTAGTGAAGAACTCTTTTTTTTTTTTTTTTTTTTGCGGGACTGGGGATTGAACTAAGGATCCTGCACTCGCCAGGCAAGCACTTATTCTATTGAGTCATCTCCCCAGCCCCTAGCTACTTTTCTTGTTTTATAGGTCTTTTCTTTTTTTGTTTTGTTTTGTTTTGTGGAACCAGGGATTGAACTCAGGCCCTTGTGCTTGCCAGGGAAGCACTTATTCCACTGAGCCACCTCCCCGGCCCTAGTGAAGAACTCTTAAGGTAACTGTTGGCCATTTGAATACCATCTTCTGAGAAATGTCTGTCCATATCCATGATAAAATGCCACATCATCTCAAACAGGAGCAATTGTACTTTGTCTTTGTCCAATTTTATTTCTTTTTCTTGCCAAAAACTCTGCTAGAATTTCCCTATGATGTTAAGTAGAAGTACTGAGAGTAGACAGCCTGAATTTGTTCTTTTTTTTTTTTTCTGGCAGAAACAGGGATTGAACTCAGGCCCTTGCTCTTGTCAGGGAAGCCCTTATTCTACTGAGCCCTCTCCCCAGCTCCCTGAATTTGTTCTTGATGTTAAGAGGAAAAACATTCAGTTTTAATATTGAACATGATGCTACCAGCAAGCTTTTCATACTTAGCCTTTACTATGCTGAAGTGGTTTCCTTCTAATCTTAGTCAAGAGTTTTTATTATGAAAGGATGTTGAATGTCATTAAATTTTTTTTCCTTAAAAATGATTATGGAATGATGTTGGATTTCATTAAGTGGTTTCTCTTTTATTGTGTTAATGTAGTGTCACGTATGTATTGATTATTGAACTTTGAAATTTCTTTTCTTTACTTCTTTTTTTTTTTTGTATTTTTTTAGGGAAGGGTGTACAGTTTGTTCAGGGTCTCACTACTAGATTCGACAGGCACATGTCACCACGTCCAGTCTCAATTGCTGTCTCAGCGCGCCCTAGGGGCGGGGCCAGCATGCCAGGCCTAGGGATCGAATTCCCTGCCCCTGCACCTGCTTGTAGGTACTTTAATCAGCTGAGCTATTTGGCTGGCCCTGGACTTTGAAATTTCTTGGCACCCAGGGATAAATCCCGCTTGATCGCAGTGCATGGTCTTCTAATATGCTGACTTTGATTATGTTTATATTTTGATGAGGTTTTCTTACATATGTATCAGCCTCTTGTTTTCTTATGTCAGCTTTGGGATCAGGGTGACATCCTCATAAAATGAGTTTGGAATTTTCTCTTCTCTTCAGCTTTTAGAGGAAGAGTTTGAGAATTAACATTGATGTTAATTCTTCTTAAAATATTAATTAGAATTCACCAGTGAAGCCACTGGATTCTTAGCCTTTCTTCTTTGAGAGAGGTTTATTGTAATTATGATTACTGATTCAATTTCTATAGTTTTACTTAAAAATTGTTGCATTGAATTTGCCAAAAGTTATGAAATGATGAATTGCCCATAACTAGCATGGAGCTCATTATAATTTGATGGTAATGGGAGACAGTTCTCGCAATAATACCTTGTACTCAGTGAGATGTTATTAGCATCCATAGAATGATCCATTATTTCATTCTTAAGGATACAGAGAAGATTTTATGAATTATCGTGTTTCCTATCTGAAAGAAAAGCGTCCTCACTAAATAAATTTTAAAGAGATGAACAAACCACCTTAAAAGGTTTGCATCTTGTGCTTTTAAAAAATATTTAAGCTCTGTGAGACAATGCATTTGCAGAGAGTGCATAATGGCATTGCTACCAAGGTACATGTTCACTCTAGGCCCTCCAGATAGCTCAGCAGACTAAAGCACCTGCCTAGGCAGACCCAAGGACGGGGGTTCGATCCCCAGTGTGCAGTGCTGGCCCTGCGCCGGGGGTGCACCGAGACTGGGTGAGGTAGCACACGCCTGTAATCCCCGGGCTTGGGAGGCTGAAAACAGGAGGATTGCTATGAGTCCAATTTAGTGAGACCCTGTAGACTCTGTACTAAATACATTAAAAAATACAAAAAAAAAAAAAAAACCCAAAAAACAAACAAACAAAAAGAACTACTGTGCATTCTAATTGAGTATACTCCTTTCCTAATGGTAGAGATCAGGATTTCTGTAGGAAGTAGAACACAATATCAGGTAAAATGGGATACAATGGCTCTGAAAGTGCTTTTGGTTCTAGATAACTTGATGGAAATATTTATTCTGAGCAATGTTCTCTCTGGTTGTTTTAACAGATGGATCAGATAAGAATGTGAACAGAGTGAGAAGATCCATGCAAGAGGAAATAGACAAACTAGGTGCTCCAAAGTTCCACTTTTTTCTCAGAAGTTATAATGAAATAACGGTACAGGGGCAGTATTTTGTAACCTTAGCTAATTGCTGTAGAAGAGGTGAAAAGATCTAGAGGCACTTCCAGCTTTCATTTTCCCCAGAGATAAGCGAATTGAGTAAATTAACCCACATTGATTTAATGCAGCCTTCACCCAAAAGAAACTATGGTTACAGGGTCACTGTGTATTTTATTTTCTATTTGAATAGCTAGTACAGTAGTTAAATAGAGGGCTTCCCATAAATTCCCACAAAAGTGAGGTCTGATGAACTTTAAGGCTACATGAGTAGGTAAGGCTGCTTGAATTCTTACTCTGCGCTGGGCACTGTTGGTGCTCCATCCTGGTATTTTCTTGTGGAGTACTCACCTCTATCACCTCAAGCAGTACTCTTGTCATTCTCATTTTTCAGATGAAGAGAGGGAAACATAGAAAAATTAAGGCCCACATTCAGCATCATGTTGTAGTAGCAAATGGTGGAGACAGAATTCAGCTTTGAATAGGACGGATCTCGAAGCTTCCACTGGGTTAGGGATAATTTTTCTGTGTCTCACAGAGCTATGAGAATGAAAGGAGATCATGCTGGTGAAACGTGCAGCTCAGGAGGGACTCAGTACATGGTAATTTATAATAATTTGATTCTGTGGTACCAAGGATCAAACTCAGGACTTTACGCTTGCCAGGCAAGCACTTATTCCACGGAGCTGTCTCCCCAGCCCCAGTACTTGGTTCTTCTTGGAACGCCTTCTCGGCGATGCCATGCTCATCACCTAGGTCAGGCAGGAACTGTAATGAGTATTTTGCTGTTTTAGAAAACGCAGCTATCTTGTCAAGTTAAAAATCTGAGAGAGATGCCAGGGATGCAGCTTAGCAGCACAGCATCTGTCTGAAAAGCACAAGGTTCTAGTACCAAGAGTAAAGCAAAACAAAAAACTAGGAGAGGAGCTGCCCTCTTGTATTGTGGTCTGGTCATTTCCCCTGTAATATTGGCTATTGGCTCCAGGCCAGCCCCTGCCTCATACCAGATGTGACTGCTTCATACCTCCATTTCCTCATGTCTAAATGAAAGAAAAGGATGTTGTTAACTCTAAATCTAAAGTCCTCTTTGGTGTATTTTTTGGAGTGTGATGCTGGTGGTCGTGGTTGTGATGGTGGTGGTATTGGTTTTGTTTTAAAATAAATGTTCTGCACCCGTGAGATAGCTCAGCTGACTAAGAGCCTGCTCAGGCAAGCGTAGGGACCAGGATCCAATCCCTGGCATCCCAGGTCATGCCAGCCCTGCCCCCAGGTGTGCTGAGCCAGCCACGGAGTCTGGGCGTAGTGGTGCATGCTTGTAATCCCAGCAGTGGGAAAACTAAAACAGGAAGATCACTACAAGTCTGAACTGTGTAGTAAGATCTTGTATCAAATACAGAAAGAAAGAAAGAAAGAAAGAAAGAAAGAAAGAAAGAAAGAAAGAAAGAAAGAAAGAAAGAAAGAAAGAAAGAAGAAAGAAAGGAAAATGTTCTTCTGAATAGCTACCAAGACTTGTAGCTTGGTTGCCTTGACCAAAAGGGTATAGTAGCTATATGAGGGTCTGAGAAACAGTCATATCATAGGTAGAAAATCTAAATAAAGGGAAGATTATACTATCAAATACTGGGTAATTACTAGTAAGAATGAAGCACAAGAAGATTAACCCTGGGTATCAATAAGAGTACCAGGGAGAATAGTTAAGAGCTTGGTTAGAATAAATTAGGATGAATTTTTCTGCAGTGACACTTTCTGCAATACAATAGGCTGCTTGGGGAGGAACTGTTTCCCATCTGGGAGCAGGAGGATTGTTAATCATTGATACAAAATGAGATGAGGCTGGGGGCACCAGGGAGGAAGGTGGGCCGGAGCCTCTGAGTTCAGACCTAAGGCCTGGAATCTGTGCATGGCTAAGAGCGTCTGCATTTTCATTGCAGCTTTTCTGTTCAAACACCCCATCGTCCGGAAGTGCTGCTACGATGGAGCTCACAGAAGTGAGGAGGACTGCGCAGAGAGAGCAGAGCGGATTACTGTCGGCCCAAAGTGCAAGGCAGCTTTCCTTCAGTGTTGCAGCCGGGCAAGCGAGTTTCGAGGTGATTCTTTAAGCAAGGTGCAAATCCTGGGTCGAGCACCAGGTATGTGTAAAAGCTTCTGCTTCATGTGCAGCGCAGTGGGAGGGAGCCAGGTGGATTTTGTGCAGTTGCCAGAAGCGCTTCCAAATTGGGTTTCATGTGCAAAAGACAAAGTAATCTCCCTCAAAACAACTCAAAAAAAAAAAAAAAAAAAATAACCCAAAGAACGCTGCCAGCAATACCAACCCGAACACCACTAATCTCAGCCTTACCATTAAACCACTGTGGAGATTGTAGGTGTTTATCTATCCCCACAAGAGGTAATTTGAAAAATTAAAAAAAAAAATATATATATATATATTGGTATGGTAGAACTGGGGATTGACTTTAGGCCCTTGTGCTTGCCAAGGAAGCGCTTATTCCACTGAGCCATCTCTCTCTCCAGCCCCAAAATGAAAATATTTGACAACACAATTCTTTGGCATCCGTTTGTACAGACTTTAGTGGCCATACATAGCATAATGATTAAAAACTTGCATATAAACAACAGTATACTTTTAAGAACTAAAATGTCATTCTCAATTTCATCACAACTCAGCCAACAAGAGGTATTATGAGTAAAAGAAATTCCATTAAGCATGTATGAAAGGGATTCCCTATAGTCTCTTTTCACATAGCTTGGTGCAAGAGAAGGATGGATAAAATCTATTTAAAATGTGTTTAAATTTATTGATCTACTTTTATGACTATATTCTTTGGTTTTGTTTATATTCTATTTATACTACTTGACAGCATAGAAATTAACTGAGAGGATAACTCTGAAAATATTTCAGTTTTAGTTGAAATTGTGCTCAAAAATAAATTATTTATTAAAAAGATATAATGATTTTTCTTATGTCTTTCCATGAACATATAAATGTCCTCAAAACCTGAAAAATAAAATATATTTTGAAATATAAATTCTTTTTTAAATCAATAGCGCTGTTAGTGTAGGAAACTCCCCTATAACTTATGAATGTATATATTCTCATGATTAAAAAAATGAAAATAATTTAACCTACAGGTTGAAAAAAAAAGCCAGTTTTGGAAGTATGGCTATTTTTACAATGTTAGTTCTGCCTATCCAGGATCAGGCAATAGTTGTAGTTGTCAGAAGGATTTTTTGTTTGTTTTTTAGGAGGCCTCAAGATGCCTTCAGGCAGGTCTGGTTAGGCTTGAGGATCCGGGGTTGGAACCACAGCATCCTGAGCCTGACTGCTTTGTATAAGCACACACTTAACAACTGAGCTAATGGGCAGGCTCCTAGAGTTTTCATTATTGAGGTCTTTCGCTTCCTTGTGTAAGTAAATTCCTAAGTATTTAATTTTTTTAAGCTACTGTGAGTGGTGCTGTTTTCCCAATTGATTTCCCATTATTGGTGTATGGGGGGACTTGATTTTTGTATCCTGCTACATTACTCAATTTGGCTATTAATCCTAGAAGTCTTTAGATGGCGTTGTTTTGAACTTCTATTTATTTATTATTATTATTATTTTTATTATTATTATTTTTATTTTTATTGAAGAACAAATAGCAATGAAACAGTTTCAAGACAAATTAAAAGGACAGATTCGACAAATCAATACATTGCAAAATGTTTTCATAATGTTTCAGTGTCGTATAAGGTGCATACATTCCTCTGTGGCTCCATAATCTCCTTGATTAGAAAATTTGGGGCACAATTGAGTTTCATGATGTTACAGTACAGGTTCTCCTATGTCCTGAGTCTTTGCTGACCTTGAAAGGCTGGGGCCAAAATGTTGGCTGACCTTGCCGCTCTTCTATTTCTCCAATTTTGATCTATGCACTTAGGTTGTTAACCATCCAGAAGAAAAGCTGATTACTACACTGCAGCATATGCCATTCAGTTTGCCCTAACTATCTGGCTCTTTAGTTGTTGTTGTACATTTCTGTTTGTATTTCTTCTTTTGTCTTCTTATATTAGGGAGACTATACAATATTTGCACATGTGTGTCTGGTTTAATTCACTTACAAGTATATGTTCAAGTGGCATCCACTTCAGTATAAATGCTTCAAGTTTATCATTCTTTATAGCTGAGTAATACTCCATTATAAAGAAATACCACATCTTTTTCAACCATTCCTCATGTGAGGGACATCTTGGTTGTTTCCAAGATTTTGCTATCACAAATTGTGCTGCTATAAACATAGGAACACATGTATCACTATGATATAATGTTTTCATTCCCAGTAGGGGGATAACTGGCTTGAATGGGATTTCTAGTCCTACTCTTTTGAGGAGTCTCCACACTGACCGCCACAATGGTTGTACCAGTCTATATTTCCACCAGCAGTGGAGAAGTGTTCCCTTTTCCCCACAACCTCTCCAACACTTGTTGTTGGTTGATTTCCTTATGATAGCTATTCTTTCTGGAGTGAGATGGTATCTCAGTGTTGTTTTTATTTGCATTTCACAGATGGCTAGCGACGTGGAGCATTTTTTCATATATTTATTTGCTTCTTTAATTTCATCCTCTGAGAAATGTGTATTCATCTCAGATGCCCATTTCTCAACTGGGTCTTTAAATTTGAGGGCCCTGTTATATTTTAGTTCTTTATATATTCTAGACAGCAGACCTTTGTCTGATTGCTTATTAGTTAGGATTTTTTCAAAATTTGTGGGTTGTCTTTTCACTCTATTGACAATTTCTTTTGACATGCAGACTCCTCAAGAAGAGTTGATCCCAGTTATTGATTCTTTTAAGTGTCTCCCATGCAAATATATATTTGTTCATGAACTCTTTTACCTAACCCTATGTCTTCAAGAGTTCTTCCTACTTTCTCTTCCAGGAGATTGAGTGTTTCTGTTTTAAGATTTAGATCTTTAATCCATTTTGACTTTAGCTTAGTGCATGGTGATAGAGCTGGGTCAAGTTTTAGTTTTCAGCATGTAGAAGGCACATTTTCCAGCACCATTTGTTAAAGAGGCTATCTTTCTTCCAGTAAGCTTGTCTGGGCCCTTTGATTTGAAAGGTACAAATTACCAAAACTGAACCAAGAAGATATAACAACTCTCAATAAGCTGATAACAGCCAATGAAATATGAAATGTAATAGAAAGCCTACTGACAAAGAAAAGTCCAGGTCCTGATGGATTCACAGCTGAATTCTACAAGAAATTTATAGAAGTTATAATCCCTACATTCCTCAGACTCTTCAATGAAATTGATAAAGAAGCAGTCCTCCCAAAATCATTTCTGGAGGCAAGTATTATACTGATTCCAAAACCAGGGAAAGACACAACCAAAAAGGAGAACTACAGGCAATCTCCCTCATGAACATAGATGAAAAAATACTCAATAAGATCCTAGCAAATAGAATACAGCAAATCATCAAGAAGATCATACACCATAACCAGATAGGATTCATCCCAGTGATGCAAGAATGGTTCAATATTCAAAAATCTATAAATGTAATAGACTATATTAGTAGACTGAAATCTAAAAACCACATGATCATCTCAATTGATGCAGAGAAAGCCTTTGACAATGTCCAACACTCACTCATGTTCAAGGTCCTACAGAAAATTGGAATAGATGGACTCTACCTTAACTTGATAAAAGCCATCTATGACAACCCAAAAGCTAATATAATCCTAAATAGGGAAAAACTGAAATCTTTTACTCTTAAATCAGGTACAAGACAAGGATGTCCTCTATCACCCCTCCTATTCAATATAGTCTTGGAATCCTTAGCAACAGCCATTAGAAAAGAGGGAGAAATAAAGGGAATAAAAATAGGTAAAGAAGAAGTTAAATTATCACTATTTTCAGATGACATGATACTTTACTTGGAAGACCTCAAAAATTCCACCAAGAAACCACTAGAACTGATACGGAAATTCAGTAGCATAGAAGGATACAAAGTCAGTACTCAAAAGTCAATAGCATTCCTCTACACAGATAACAAGCACACTGAAAGGGAAACAATACCTTTTACAATAGCACCGCAGAAAATGAAATACCTTGGAATTCACTTAACCAAGGAAGTCAAAGATCTTTTCACAGAAAATTACAACACCCTAAGAAAAGAGATTGTAGAGGATTTTAGAAAATGGAAAGATATTCCATGCTCCTGGATAGGAAGAACCAACATTGTAAAAATGGCCATACTCCCCAAATTGCTGTACAGATTTAATGCAATCCCTATCAAACTGCCACCAACATACCTCCCAGACTTAGAGAAATCATTCCTAAAATTTATTTGGAACCACAAATGACCTAGAATAGCAAAGGCAATCTCGGCTAATAAAGACAAGGCAGGTGGAATCACAATTCCTGATTTGAAATTATACTACAAAGCCACTGTGATAAAATCAACATGGTTTTGGCAACGAAATAGACCTGAGGACCAATGGAATAGATTAGAAGATGCAGAGGCATCTACGAAAACACTCAGCCATTTGATCTTTGAACTTCTATTTAAAAGATTATGCCATCTGCAAAAAAATAATGAATTGAATCCTTCCTCTCCTATGTTTCCCTTTCATTTCTTTCTCTGGCCATATTTCTCTGGTTAATATTTCAAGCACTCCACTGTGCTGAGAAGAACTGGTAATAGTGAACATCTTTGTGTTCCTGAAGTTAGAGGGAAAACTTTTAGTTTTTTCCTCACTTAATATGATGTTTCCTATTGGTTTGTAATAAATATCTTTCATTATATCGAATTAGAGTCCTCAGATATCTGTTTTCTTCAGGGATTTTATCATGAATGAATGCTGGATTTGGTTAATGGCCTTTTGTCCATCCATTGAGATGATCCTGTGATTTCTGTCCTTATTTCTTGTTATGTAGTGTATTACATTTGTTGATTGCATGTATTGAATCACCCTTTCCTCCCTAGGAGAAAGCCTTCTCAGTCATGATGCATTATCTTTTTGATGATTTGTTGTATCCTATTTGCCAATATGGTATCTTGTTGAGAATTTTTGCATTCAAGATCATTAAAGAGATTGGTATGTAGTTCTCTCTCTCTCTCTCTCTTCTCTTTATTAAGGCTTTTTCTAGTTTTGGAATTATGATAATAATAGCTTCCAGGAATAATGCTGAGAGTATTACTTCTTCTTGATTTTATTGAAGAGTTTGAGGGATATTTGCATTAGGTCTCCCCTTAAGTGCTTGTAGAATTCAGCATTGAATACATTGCATCAATGTATTTTTTTATTACTGCTTTAATTTAATTGGCTGCATTATTTGGGTTTTTATATTTACTTGGTTCAGTTTCAGTCATTCATATGAGTCCTTCTATTTCTTCTGAATTCTCCAGTTTCTTGGAGTATAGGCTCTCAAAGTAGTTACTAATATTCTTCTGGACTTTGCAGTGTTCATTTAACCTTTTTCATTTCCCATTACCTTGATTTGGGTCTTTTATTTTTGGTAAGATTGGCTAAGGGTTTGTCTATTTTGTTAATTTTTTGTTTTGAAGAGCCAGCTCTGTGATTTATTGTTCATTTTGATTGGATTTTTTGGTCTCACTTTATTGATTTCTGTCCTTTTTCTGGCATTTGTGCTATTGTCTACTTTTTCACTGATGCCAATAAATCTTGAACTATTCTTTTATCTAGCAGCTGCTGGATTTATTTCTCATGGTCCCTGGATAGTTTTAAGACATCTTTCTTTTCATGATTGCTAACTGCAAGCCTTTCTCCTATATCTGAGAACCTCCTTTTATATTGGTTTATTCTGCTGTGGATACTTTCTTATTGTTTGTTTTCCTTTTTCTTTTTTAAAGAGAATTCTTCTGGATATCTTCTTGAATCTGCCTTATGGATTCCATCTGCTTCCTGTGCTGAACATTGGTGGCATTTATAATTTTCTTAAGCTCCTCTGTATTTGATCTATGTGTGCTCTACAGTCCCTAAGCATGGCTTTCAGTGTGGACACCATCTCTGCAGCTGTCAGAGAAATTATTTTTAAGTTGATTGTTTTCCTAGAGGCTCATTTAATTGCCTTGTTGTTCCCATTTCACAGATGGCAGGTGAGTGGCTTTGAGATTGTCCTATCTTATTGCCCCCAGGTTTGCTTTAGGTCAACTGGATGCCTGGGGTTGCATCTTGCTTAAGTGTATTCTCATTTTCTTTTCTTTTTTTAGTTTAATTCCTGGGAATATGCTTATAAATTGCCTGTGGCGAGTTGCTTTATTGTTAGTATTTAGAACCCTTTTGAAATGACTACTTCTGTGAGGTGACTTTCAAGTGTAGCCAGTGTTTGAATTTTGAGTCTGTTGCAAGATCTGATCTCTTCAGTTTGTTGGGAATGAGATGTTCCTTTCTGCTTTTTGGCATTGTGCCCGCCGTATTGTCTATGACTGTTAGTCACCCTCAGTCTTGGAATACCAGGAAGAACAATTACATCACTTTGGGTAAAGTGGTTCCATCAGAAAGAACAATAGCATCACACAACCTAGAAAATGGCAAACTGAGATAACCATTCATTTGCCACCTTTAATCCTGTGAATGTAATTTCTGGCAAGAAAATCCTTAGGTATACAAAGCAGAAAATTATATGTAATATGTAAGTCCTTAATATGTTAATTTTACCCTCAGGTGTTAAAATTGAAAAGGGCTAGGGAGAAAAGAGAAAATAGAACAAGAGACAGAGGTTAGAAGTAAGGCTGGAGGACAATTGGGAATCACACTCACTTTGGGAAATGATGCAGAAGTCAGGAGGGAAAGAGAAGAAAGAGACAAAGTATAAATGCCTCAAACTTATCATTCTTAATAGCTGAGTAATACTCCATTAATTAGAAATACCACATCTTTTTCAACCATTCCTCATGTGATGGACATCTTGGTTGTTTCCAAGATTTTGCTATCGCACATTGCGCTGCTATAAACATAGGTACACATATATCTCTATGATACAATGTTTCCAGATCCTTTGGGAAAATTCCCAGTAGGGGGATAGCTGGCTTGAATGGGATTTCTAGTCCTACTCTTTGGAGGAGTCTCCACACTGACCTCCACAATGGTTGTACCAGTCTACATTCCCACCAGCAGTGGAGAAGTGTTCCCTTTTCCCCACAATCTCTCCAACATTTGTTGTTGGTTGATTTCCTTATGATAGCCATTCTTTCTGGAGTGAGATGATATCTCAGTGTTGTTTTTATTTGCATTTCACGAATGGCTAGTGATGTGGAGCATTTTTTCATATATTTATTTGCTTCTTTAATTTCGTCCTCTGAGAAGTGTGTATTCATCTCAGATGCCCATTTCTTAACTGGGTCTTTAAATTTGAGGGCCCTGTTATATCTTAGTTCTTTATATAGTCTAGACAGTAGTCCTCTGTCTGATTGCTTATTAGTTAGTTCAAGCACCTAAGTTAGTTGAATGACAATGGAGTGCCCACCTTTGACAGGTGTAGACAAAGGAAGGGGTATAGAAAGAAAAAATCATGATGTGTGTAGGGGGATAGCCGGCTTGAATGGGATTTCTAGTCCTACTCTTTGGAGGATAGACTGTATAGACAGTACAGTTGGGATAGATAACGTTGTGCTTCTACATAATCCTATGAGAGGCAAGATCTGCACTAATGGTGGTTGGACAGGATATTATATCGGCTTCTAGTACTACAGTCATCAACTAGGAAAATAATTATTGAATTTTTGATATAATTCAGGTATAAAAAGTAAGATAAGTAAGCAGCTACACTCTTAATTTACTGATAAGACATCTGCTAAAATAATATCTGTAAATATAATATCATGTATGCATGTTGTACGATACCAAAGCATTATGAAAACAGTTTGCAATGTATTAATTTATCGAATCTGTCTTGTTAAGGTGTCTTGAAACTGTTTGATTGATATTTGTACTTCAATAAAATAAAAAATAAATAAAAAAAAGAAAGACAAAGGAAGAATGGAACAGAACGAATCTTGTTCATATGCATGAAAGCAAGATCAACCAATGAAGGAGAAAACAATAACAACAAAAATAAACAAGGGAGAGGAGAGGGAGAGGAAGAGGGAGAGAGAGACAGAGAGAGAGAGAGAGAGAGAGAGAGAGTAGCAGAGCCAGAACCAGAGAAAGATAAAGGCAGAGAGAGACAGAGACAGAGAAAACAGTTCACTTCTCACAGGTAGATGGTGCATGGAGACAGAGTCCAGATCTGTGTTGATTTATCACTCTTTACTCTCAGCAAGAGTGCTTTTTGGTGGGGTTGTAGATAATCTCAGTGAGCCTGCATCTTTATTTCCCCCCAAGTTCAGTCTGTATCCTGGCAGCGGAGGCTGAGACCAGACCCTTTCAGCCTGCAGCAGGCAGCCCACTTTTCTCAGCAGGCCTGCACACAGCTGGGAGCAGCTAGAGGAAGTCAGTAGCTGCTCTGACTGCAGAGCTCAGCTGGCCCCTTTCCAAAGTGACTCTCCATAGGCCTGGCAATGTCAAAAGTTGTTGACTTGAGCCTTTTACAGCTCAGCATATTAATATGCCTTTACTTTTTATACCTCATTTTTCTACTTTTCTTCTGGTAGTTAAGACCAAGATAAAGCAAGACCTATATAACAAGAAATGCAACTTTTGTATCTGATAAGGTCAGTTAAATCCCCTTAGCTTGAAACTCTGTACTGCACTTTGTAGATCCTTTGTTAGTGTCAGTAATGAGGATGAGTCACGGCCATTACTTGACCAATTTGTTCTCTGTGAAAGCCTGAGAGAATGTTTTCTCTCTAGGTGACTCTCCTTGGGTACATTATGTACATCATCAATCACTTTCCTCTGTGACCCCATAATCTCCTTGATCAGAAAACTTGGGACACCACTGAGTCACAGGATGTTATAATACAGGTTCTCCTATGTCCTGAGTCTTCACTGACCTTGAAAGGCTAGGGCCAAAAGTTTGGCTGACCTTGCAGCCCTTCTTTTTCTCTAACGTTTGGTCTGCAAATTTAAGTTGCTAACCCTCCAGAACAGAAGCTTAATGGTATTTTTGCCCTATAACATGGGCAGTTGAGCTTAACCTCACTGTCTGTCTGAATATCAAACATCTTAGATATAACATGACAATGGAGTACCCATCTCTGACAAAACTAAACAAAAAAAAAGAGATACAAATGAAGGACCATTTTGTATCTGTATACACATAATAGTTAGGATAGTTATACAGCTACTTTCTCTTAATTCAGTGAGAAGAAAGGTTTGTACTAGTAGTGTTTGGACAGGATATCCTGTCTGGGTCTTATACTATGAATAGCCACTACAAAGACAACAATAGGCAGTGTATTAATTATTGTAACTGTCCTACTAACCTGTTTTGAAACTGACTCATTGCTATTTGTTTCTCAATAAAAAACAAAAACAAGGTGACTCTCAGCCAAGTGCTCTCCCCGAAACGAGCAGAGCACTCACCCTCGCTAGCAGTCTTTTCACATCCACTGCTCCTCTCCACTGCGCGCCTCTCCACGGAGCCCTTGGTGGCTGGCAGCAGTCACTGGGTCCTCACTGGTTTGAAGTGCCCCTCTCACACAGCGAGTGCCAGCTCATGGAGAAGGCTCTGCAAGCTCCCTCCTTCTTCTCTGAAGTGTCTCTCTTCATTCTCCCCACGGGCTCCAGTTCTCACTTCAGATCCTTCCTGGGCCCCGGGGAGCCCCTTCCCTGCTCCTGTCTTCCTCTCACAGTGCTATCTATAGTCCAGCATCTGGGAAGCGACTCTCAGAGAAGCTCTTTCTCTACTGCTTACTGCCCTGTCATCTTGGTGCTTCTCCTGGATTTCTTACTAATTCCAGTTCATCTTCAATTAGTCTTCTTTAGGTCATCCTGCAGCTGTTGGACCTATTTTTTTCGGTTTGGTATCTTTTCATGGACTCTACTTGTTTGCTAACCATCCATGTTTTTTGTCCTTTTGCTTAGCTCTCCTAGGTTTTTATTACTGTCTTCTGTAAATTTGCAATGATTTTGTTTATTAATCAAAGATCTGTTCAGTTATATCTTCTTTAAACCTGCCAAGAACTTTCCTGGCTGTTTCTTTGTGTCTTCTATTATCACTTTAAATAATTCAGCTAGGAGATTTTTAATTTTTTTTTCCGTGTGATGCTCCATGGATCAGCTTTTGCAGAGTAGAGAATCTGGGGAGGCATTTTGTTGCCTTTATCTATGATTTTGCTGTTTTCTTCTATTTGCTCTATTGTGTGATGTGTGCATGCCTGCACTGAGGTTTTTGAGAGCTTATAGTGAAACAACCTTGCTGCTGGTACGAAGATCTTCTAAGTCAGTGCCTTCTTTTCAGTGACACATTCTCGGTGTGGCGAGCCATAGGCTCTTGCCTCTGTGCCAAGATCTGGTCACCTCTGCTAACTTGGGAAGGGACAGTGCTGTGTAATTGGCACCCTGTTCTCTGGAAATGGACTGCAGGGTTATTAATGACACAGAGGTAATCCAGATAGTGGTGTACAGAGAAAACCTATTAATAGGAACAACTGTGCCCTCTGGCAGTAGCAACAAGGTCAGCAACAATAAAAGCTTCAAAGACAAAGGGGTATCAACATACTATAAGGACCGACATTGTACCGCCTTTAACGGAGAGATCAATATTTATACTAGAAACACTAAGACAAACAAAACAAACATAGGCATACAGGAAATGTTTAGTAAGTGTGACAAATATACCTCAATGACGAATAGAAAAGAATTCAACAGTAACAGCGTATAGTGAGCTATCCAAGATTAATAAAGCTAAGTTGTTATACTAGTAAAGATAGAGTGAGTGAAGAATGAAAGAATAAAATTTTTCACATTAAGCAATGGAAGATGAGGAAGAGTGAAAAAAGAATATAAAGATTCTATTAAGAAATAAATGGTTCTCTGTGAAATGTAAATTAAAACAGCACTGAGATACCATCTCACCCCAGAAAGAGTGGCTATCATAAAAAAATCAACCAACAACAAAAGTTGGAGAGGTTGTGGGGAAAAGGGAACCCTTCTCCACTTCTGGGGGTAATTTATTTATTTATTTAATTTTTTTTACTTCATTTTAAAAAATTTTTATTTTATTGAAGTACAAATATCAATGAGATAGTTTTAAGGTACCTTGACAAGATGGATTTCTTTTTTATTTTTTTAATTTTTATTTTATTGAAGTAAAAATATCAATGACACAGCTTTAAGATACCTTGACAAGATGGATTTGATAAATTAATACATTGCAAACTGTTTTCATAATGTTTTGGTATCGTACAAGGTGCATACATGATATACTTACAGACGCTATTATACTGTATGTCTTATCAGTAAATAGAGTGTAGCTGTTTACCTATTTTATTTTTTATACCTGAATTACATCAAAGATTCAATAATTAATACTTTCTACCTTGTGATTTTCCTACTGGTTGTCCATAGTACTAGAAGCTGACATAATATCCTGTCTAACCACGATTAGTGCAAATCTTGCCTCTCATAGAATTATGTAGAAGCATGGCGTTATCTATCCCAACTGTACTGTCCATGCACACATCATGATTCTTCCTTTCTATAACCCTTCCTTTATCTACACCTATCAAAGATGGGCACTCCATTGTCATTCAACTAATTTAGATGCCTGAAATCGATGACACAATCCAACACAGTCCAGCATTCCACAACAATAGTGAGTTATCTGAAGAAGTAGTCGACCATAGCCATTTACAGCTCAACTTATTATTATGGCCCCGTGGTGTATACCTCATTTTTATACTTTTCTGCTGGATGCTTAAGACCTAGATAGAGCAAGACCTATATACCAACACATGTACTTTTTGTTTCTTAAGAGGTCAGTGAAGTCCCCTCAGGGTTTATCTTGTAATCCTGTACCTTACTCTGTAGATCCTTTGTCTGTGCCATCCATGTGAATGAGTCATGGCCAATGCTTGACCAGTTTGCTCTCTGTGAAAGCCTGAGAGAAAGTTTTCTCTCTATGTGACTCTCCCCAGACACACTATAGAACTTCGATCTCTTTCCTCTGTGGCTCCATAATCTCCTTGTTCAGAAAATTTGGAGCTCAACTGAGTTTCATGATGTTGCAGTACAGGTTCTCCTATGTCCTGAGTCTTTGCTGACCTTGGAAGGCTAGGATCAAAATGTTGGCTGGCCTTGTGGCTCTTCTATTTCTCCAATTTTGATCTGTGCACTTAGGTTGTTAACCATCCAGAAGGAAACCTGCTTGGTATCCTGCAGCGTATGCCATTCACTTTGCCTTATGCTGGTGGCAATTTAGACTGGTGCAATCATTATGGAAATGACTGTGGAGACTCCCTAAAAAACTAGGACTGGAAATACCATTCAAGCCAGTTATACCCCTACTGGGAATTTTCCCGGAGGAACTGAAAACATCATATCATAGGGATATATGTGTATCTATATTTATAACAGCACAATTTGTGATAGCAAAATCTTGGAAACAACCAAGATGCCCGTCACATGAAGAATGGTTGAAAAAGATGTGGTATTTTTATACAATGGAGTATTACTCAGCTGTAAAGAATGATAAACTTGAAGCCTTCATATTTAAGTGGATGCCACTTGAAGATATGCTTACAAGCAAAATAAACCAAACCCACATGTGCAAATTTTGTACTCTCCCTAGTATAACTCAAAAGAAGAATTGCAAATAGAAATGTATAATGCAAGTAAAAGGAAAGCAAGAAGTTGAGGATTGGACAATGAGAGGGCAAGGAGAAGCTGGGAGTGGTGGCACATGCCTCTAATCCCAGCACTCGGAAGGCTGAGGCAGGGGGATTATTTTGAGTTCAAGAGCAGCTTGAGCTACAAAATGAGCTTAAGGCCAGCCTGAACTGCATAGTGAGACTCTGTCTCAAAAAAGACAAAAAAAAAAAAAAAAAAAAAAAAAAAAAAAAAAAAAAAAAAAAAAAAAAAAAAAAAAAAAAAAAAAAAAAAAAAAAAAGACAAAAAGAGAAATGCTGAGTAACATGACAGGGGCAAGACCATTCATGTATACACACTAGATGGGTAAGACAATGATCCTGAGAAACATCAGGAGATTTTTAAAACTAGCAGTTAAGGGGTAGGATTCTCACCCTGAATAACTATATATGCTGATACCTGTGAGCCAAACAACTGCACTGAATTTAACAAAGTGTAATAGAAGGGTCATGCTTCAAATGCCTGTCATTCTGGTCTTCTAAATATGTACTTCTTGTCATGACATACCAACTATTACTATACTGCCCTTTTTAAAAGGGTAATAAATGAAAAATAAGACAAAAAAGTCACAAGACATTCGTGTTACAATGCTGTGTATGGATAGATTTCTAAATATTTATTTAAATATATATAAGTGTTCATTCCTACTTTTTAAAATTTTTTTCTTCTTCTTCATATTCTGTACAGGCTTAGAGTTTAGTATCTCAATACTTGATGGAAAATACATGACCCATGTTATGGCTATGATGTCTGATATTTAGACTAATAGTGTGGGTAAACTGAACTGCATATGTTGTGGGGTAATAATAAGGTTCTCTTCTGGAAGGTTAACAACCTAAGTTTTCAGATCAAAAATTGGAGAAAAAGAAAGGCTGCAAGGTCAGCCAACATTTTGGCCCTAGCCTTTCAAGATCAGCAAAGACTCAGGACATAGGAGAATTTGTACTGTAACATCATGTAACTCAGTTGTGCCCCAAATTTTCTGATCAAGGACATTATGGGGCCACAGAGGAATGCAATCGATG
This sequence comes from Ctenomys sociabilis, assembly GCA_004027165.1. Classification (NCBI taxonomy): domain Eukaryota; kingdom Metazoa; phylum Chordata; class Mammalia; order Rodentia; family Ctenomyidae; genus Ctenomys; species Ctenomys sociabilis. The sequence continues at coordinate 62,206 of PVKA01008377.1, forward strand.
ATGTAGAGTGTGCCTAAGGAGAGTCATATGGAGAGAAAACATTCTCTCAGGCTTTCCCAGAGAGCAAGTTGGTGAAGCAATGGTCATGACTCATCCACATGGCTGACACTGACAACGGATCTACAAAGTACAGCACAGGTTATAGGATAAACCCTGAGGGTACCTGACTGACCTTATCTGATACAAAAGTTACATTTCTTGTCATATAGGTCTTGCCTTAACTTGGTCTTAACCATCCAGCAGAAAAGTATAAAAATGGAGGTATAAAAAAGTAAAGTCACATTAATATACTGAACTGTGAAAGGCTCAAGTTAACAGCTTCTGTGTATAACCCACTTCTATTGTGGTCTGCTGATCTTGTTGGATTGTTATATATATATATATATATATATATATATATATATATATATATATATATATATATATATATATATATATATATATATATATACATACACACACCTGTTGGTTCATTCCAACAGGTGTATTGCCCTGTAAATTATGGTAATGGTACCAGGAATGAAAAATTAAGGAATTTTTAACTTTAAAAAAAGAAGCAAAAGGAAATCAATAAGATAAAGAACAAATAATGAAGAAAATAAGAAAAAGAAAAATTAAGGTAAAAAGAATGATAAAAAACAAAAAAGGAAAAAAGACATTCCTTCAAACCCCAAAAGTTTTAAAAGTTAAAACATGTTACTTTGCTAAATAACTTCATTGTGTGTTGTGTTTAACCCATGTTTCTATTCTTCTAATAACTTAGCAATGCCACAATATCCCATACCGAGAGTCCAAATTCCAACTAGGACTGTTTTAGAAAACTGGTTATGGGGAGTGCATCATGTTTCCAAAAGGTATTTATTTTAAAGCTTTCCTCTTTATTTTCTTTGAGAAAATATTGAAAAGTATTCATGCATGATGAGTATTTGACCTATTGCTCTTCCAAGAACTTATCTGCTATGTAAGGACAGGACTGTCATTTGATCAAAGTTAATTTGATCGGGTTGTTTTTTTCCTCCTACCCAATTAACTGCAGAATAAAGGATCTGCAGAAGAATGTGATTCAACTGACCTTGAATTTCAACTAAGCATGTAGTTGGGAGAGAGCTGCTTTTCAAAAACTTCTTTGTACCACACTGTAAAAGTATACACTACCCATTTAGGCATGCATTTTCCATGTTATTTTTTAATATAACAAATGAAAAAAGGTGATGTTTCCTTCATATGATAAACACGTACTATAAAACACAGACAGCCCCTGAGGCTTGGGAGTGACTGGTTTAGATCAGTCACCAAACCTTGCATGATGTCCTGCATTGTTCTTTCTGCTCCACCACTTTGTATTTCTCCACTTTTCTACTCCAGTTCATGTTCCAAGCACAGCTACCTAAGTGATTATATTGGAATCAAATCCTTTTTGTTTTAAAATCTTTTTGAGACAACTTCTCACTATACAGTTCAGGCTGGCCTAGAATTCACTTTGTAGTCCAGCCTGGTCTCAAACTTACAACCATCTTCTGGCCTCAGCCTCTGGAATCTCATTCTGATCATCCTATTTCCCCATCTAAAATGACTCCATAAGGGCCAGTGAGATAGCTCAGTGGACTAAGCGCCTGCTTTGGTGAGCATAGGGACCAGGGTTCGATCCCCGGTCTAGCATTCTGTGCGGGCCCCGCCCCTGGAGCATGCTGAGCACTTGACAGAGTCCAGGCTAGTGGCATACACCTGTAATCCCAGTGCTGGGGAGGCTGAAAACAGGAGAATCACTATGAGTCCAAGACTGTGTGGCGAGACTGTGTACCAAATACATAAAGATGAAAAAGTAAATAAGTAAATAAAAGATGCCATGCCCTACCCAGTAAAGTCTATGTAGACGAAGAGGCCTCATTTAGCAGCTCCAGCTTCATCTCCCAGCCACCCTGCCTCTGCGCTTACTGTAACTCTCGCAGCACTCACAATCCTCACAGCGTTTATTCTTTTTCTTGAAAGTACCTTTTTAGCTCCACCTCACAAACTGTACTTTGAGTTTATCAACTTCATTCAGACAGTGGGTTCTTCAACAAATGGCCCCCAAAGAACATCACACATACCTTTCCTGCTTTCATACTATCGTTTTACATGCTTCTTGTTTTTTGTCTTTTTTTTTTTTTTTTTTTTTTTTTTTTGAGACAGGGTCTCACTATGCAGTTCAGGCTGGCCTTAAGCTCACTTTGAGCTCAGGCTGTTCTCAAACTCACAACAATCCTCCTGCCTCAGCCTCCCAAGTGCTGGAATTACAGGCATGTGCCACCATGCCCAGCTGTTTTACATGCTTCTGTTGAAGCACATATTAACCTTTATGATTGCTTTTCTTGTTTGCTTGTTTGTTTGCTTGTTTTGGCATAACCAGGGATTGAACTCAGGCCCTTGCACTTGCCAGGTTTATCCTACTGAGCTATCTCCCCGACCCCGATTACTTGTGTACATACTTCTCTCTTCCCCAGTAACTTTGTGGAAGGGATACCACATGCTATTTATACTTTTTGGTTTTAGTTTCATCTTGTACAGTTTAGACAGTTAGGAAGTGCCCATGGGACACATGATTAACTACTGGGCTTCTCATTTGTGAAAATTCTGCTTATTTCACCTATTTTTGCACACACTATTTTTCTAGTAAGGTTCACAAAATATAATTAAGTACTAAGTTGACAGATTATGATGTAGTCTTTTGAAATCCTGACCACAGAGTAGATTGATGAACATGAGATATAAAAGTCAGGGGTCCTTATTAAGTTAGCCCATATGTCTCTATTGGTATTCAAACATTTTTATCTATAAAATTAGCAGTTTCATGGACTTAATTTAATACAGTGCATAGGCAGTTGTTGTGGGTGTGTAAAATTTTTTATCATCCTCTGATCTAAGTTTTCTCTGCCTCACCCTACTCAGAGTCTCTGATTTAAGTCAGTTTTCTTGGGCTTTCCTTCAGGAGCCCGTATCTGACACCCACAAATATTCTGATTGACAGAATATTTGATTCCAAGTTAACTAAGACTTGCTCAACTATGAAATATATCTTCCAGGCATCAGATGGAGTTGTTGCCACCCGATGTCCCAACCACTTGGGAAATTCAAGGAGTTGGCATATCAGACAAAGGTAAGAAGCTGATCTGATATACTAATGGGGATCTAGAAATAGTGTGTTCACTGTAATAGATCTATCATTTTATTGACAGCTCACTTGGAATGTTAGGGGCGCATATTTGATGCTCTTATTGTAATCTAGGTTAAAAATGACATCTGTGTCTTTGAACTTTTTTTTTTTTTGGCCAGCTCAGCCCACCTAAAAGCAGGGCTGGCAAGGCCTGTGGGGCCAGGGATTGAACTGCAGCTGCATCAGCTTGCCTAAGCGGGCACTTTAGATTGCTGAGCTATCTCGCTGGCCCCTCTCTGAATGCTTTTAAAAAGCATTTATTTATTTGATACAGGATCTTGCTATGCAGCATGGACTCAGCCTCCCCACTGCTGGGATTATAGGTGTGCACCACCATGCCTGGTTTTGGTGACTGGCATGTCTCTCCCGGGGTTCCAGGGACAGCATAGCACGTGGTACCATGGATCAAACCCAGGTTCTTGAGCTTGGCAGGCAAGTGCTTAGACCACTGAGCTAGCTCCCCAGTCCTGAAAATTTTTTTTATTCAATGTTTTTACATTCCAGATCTTAGTGAGCAACACTGATGAACCACAGTATCATTTTTAAAGAATATGGGCTGAGGAGATAGCTCAGTGGTCTAAATCCCACATGTTGTGCTGGCCTGGACCTGGCATGGTGGTGCACATCTGAAATTCCAGAGCTGGGGAGGCTGAAACAGGAGGATCACTATGAGTCTGAGCTGCATAGTGAGACCCTGTACCAAATAAATAATAATAATAATGAATATATATTTGATTTTTCAAAATTCAGTATTTTTAGCTATTTAAGTGGGTTCTATAGT
>PVKA01008378.1:0-73274 GCA_004027165.1 Ctenomys sociabilis
GACAGGTGTAGACAAAGGAAGGGTTGTAGAAAGAAAAAATCATGATGTGTGTGTATAGACAGTACAGTTGGGATAGATAATGCTGTGCTTCTACATAATTCTATGATAGGCAAGATCTGCACTAATGGTGGTTGGACAGGATATTATGTCGGCTTTTAGTGCTATGGTCATCCACTAGGTAAATAATTATTGAATTTTTTTATAATTCAGCTATGAAAAAACCCGTAAATACAATATCATGTATGCACCTTGTACAGTACCAAAACGTTATGAAAACAGTTTGCAATGTATTAATTCATCGACTCTGTATGGTGAAGGTGCTTTGAAACTGTCTGATTGACATTTGTATTTTAATAAAATAAAAATAAATGGAAAAAAAAACCCTCCTCATTTGTTCTATATATTTAGCATTCAAAAATCAGTGAATTTAGATGACTCTCTTGCTCCTTGGAGAGTATCTGTAGAAAATGAAAGACACAGGGAAAAAGATATTATAATACACGATAGGCAAATGCTAAGTGAATACAGAATAAATACTTGAACTATGAGAACATGTAGCTGTAATTTCTATTTTCTAGCAGATAACCTGTGTAATGAAGAACGAACTTTTCTTCTATCAGTAATTTATCATGCACTACAATGGATTACTTCCATCGGATCACCGTAGTTATTCACTGTACTGGATACCATTGTAAGAGGAGTGAATTCCACACACCAACAAAACCTGTATCAGTTGCATCTCCTCCTCAGGTCACGTAATCCAACAGATTCAAAGCCTCCTAAGGAGATGCTACAATTGGTGGTCTAGATGTGCCTGCCAAAGTTTTTGGAGGTAGCTGAATCTAGGTTTGTGATTCATTCATGGTTACATGCTAGAATTAGGGGTTTGGGGGTTAAGGGCGGGTGATTTCCAGAAGCAGTCCACTGATTGGATCAGCATGGTCCTAAATCCAGCAGTCTAGGTAAAATAGTAATGTTAGAAGGAGGCTTACCTGTGCATTTTTGCTCCCCCACCCCTACTCCTGGTACTGGGCATTGTACTGAGGACCTTGTGCTTGCCAGGCAGGTGCTTATTCCAGTAATCTGTCTCCCAGTCTAGTCTTGTTTTTTTTTTTTTCTCTGTTTCCCCGCCATTCATGGCTGCCACTCTGCCATGTGCCACCCTGCCTTGGAACTAACTGATTATGGACTAAAACCATGATAAGCTCTGTCCTAGATCCTTTCTATCCTTACCTGCTAGAATTGAATGCTTTCTCTCAGCAATGAGAGAAAAGTGAGTAAGACAGCAGAGGAGCTTTAAGAGCAGCTGGACTCATGGCCAATCTTCCACTTATTCTGGGTCTCAAATGAAGCCAGCAACCTTTCACAGCACTCAGTAAATGAGCAAGAGCAACATGTCAAAAGAAGAAAGATACTGTCTCCAAAAGGAAATGACCAATGAGGCTTGACCTTCTTTTTTAGTTGCAAGAATGACCCAGGGCAACAGTTTTTTCTTACATTAGAAGGGGTATTTCCACTTGTTTCAGATATCTGATGTCTGAAAATTTCACTGGGGTAGAGAGCTGCTGAGTTGCATTCAGATTTATTTTTCATGCTATGATATGTAAATCTGTTACTAAAAAATCTAAAGTAGTGAACCATTTTCTGTTCATTAAACCCAGTCCTATCACTTGATTCTTACAAAAGCTACAGATAACTCATACAGAAGGGGTGATCGCAGATGGTCAGAGCTAAGTGTATAATCTTTCTTACAGTGAAAGATGCAGCCCAGTCACATTCACAGTGTCCACCTTGCTCCAGACACACCTCCTCCATGAATCTTGTCACTTTCTGGTAAGTTCTGGAAATCCTATATCTTGAGTTCTCTATAAAGTTTCTTTATTTTTATTTTTATTTATTTATTTTTTTCAGAACCAGGGATTGAACTCAGGGCCTTGCACTTGCCAGGCAAATGCTTATTCTAATGAGCTATCTCCCTGGCCCTATAAAGTTTCTTTAAAAGTGTGATGAGTGCGTCTGCTCAGGGCCATCAAGCAGGGCAGGCTCACAGAGAAGCCTTGGTGTTGTGTCCTTTCTTGGCCTTCCTCACAGGACCTGGTGAGGGGTGATTTCTGATTCTTCCCCAAAGTCAAAGGACCACTAGAAAGATAAGCTCTTTGCACCACCTCAGGATTCTAAGGTAGCCACAGCTGCATAACTAACAACATTTGTATCAAACCAGCACTTGCAGAACTATTTCAGAAAGTTACAAGAATGTTAATGTCATGCTGTCTTAATCAGGAAGAGGTTTTCCAGAGAGATGATCGACACTATGCCTTTACCATAATATTTTTCAATGTAAAGCCATTGTACGGCTTAATAACATCTCCCCTGTGCAAACTAAAGTATGACCTATGCCTCAATGGTGAATATACTCTATAATTATGGCACTGAAAGCAGGCTATTGGTCTTATTATCAGAAAATAGTTTACTTCCAATGTGAATTACTGACAAGTATTTTTACTTCTTTACTAGCAAATAACAAACATATGAAAAAAGAAGAATCAATATACATTATGAGAAGTCTAAATTCCCTATGAGAAATGTAATCATCATGTGCATCTAAAATGTACCAATAAACTTAATTCATTGAAAAAGTGATAGGCTAAATCAATATCTACATATATTCCAGATTTTGTGCCTATTTGCTTAAGCAAAAAGCACCATATCTGATACAGCAGCTACTATCAGAATCATTAGCTAAAGATAATCCACTATCTTTCTTCAAGATTTGCCTTTCTTCTGAACAGATCAAAAACGTGGCTCAATAGGTAGGTAGTGAGAATCACCACACATATATCCTCGAAACCATCAGCAGAGAAAGCAACTGAACCTTCCCCATGATTTTTTGTTTGGGTTGGGCCTGAAAGCTGGAAGATATATGTGCATACAGAGGAGGGAAGGATGCTTTCCCAGCCCAGAAGAGTGGATATATAATGTATTTAGAAATATCTTCTCAAACTCAGAAATAATGTAAACTGATACACATGGGCTGTGATCAAAATGTACAATACATGTGTTACTTTTTAAGGATATGATAAAATAGTCTTCCTTTCAAAATAGACCTACTTGCTCAGACACACTTACGCAGTCGTTCTTGGCATTCCCTCTATCGGTCTTGGGAGTTGTCTTTCAGTGAGTGTTTTTATGACACATTCGCAAAAAAATAGGGACTGCTGCTGCCCCGGGCCTTGGGAATTCACTGGAAGCCTGCAGTATTTCCTGTCATCTGTGTGTAAATAGGAAACAGACCAGGAGACAGAGGAAGGAGGGCGGAGGGAGGAGTGGGGAAGCGCATGTGAGCTGCATTGGTACGTACTAGGCATGTACACCAACCTCCTCCACAAACGTCAGTGGTTTAGAGCACACTGAAAATATATACAAATAATAAAATAATAACAATAATAAGGAAAGTGGTGTGTTTCTATCTAGTTATCATCAAATCTGACAGTGTATAACTAGTGCTCTTTCCCATGGTCAAATGAAACTAAAAGAGAAGCACCTGGACTTAAATCTGGATATAGCAGCAATATGAATGCACAGCTGGGGACACACAAGAACCAAGAGCAAAGTGGTCAGTGTGAGCCATGCCAGGGGACACGTCTCTAGGAAGACCAACGGCAGCATGTCACTTTTCTGTAATAACCTTACAATCTGAAATATTAACTTAATTTTTCAATCACATCTCATGAAATTAATCATACGAATTGAGCTATAGGAAGTTTTGGTGTTAAGAAGATATGGACATATATTTCTGGTTGAACTTCAGAATATCTAATACATGATTTACAATTTAAATTGAGAATACTTACTAAGAATAAATTAAAATCAAGGGAAATAAGGCAGAAAATCCATTCTCATGATAAAATATGATAGAATTATCTCTCTTCACTATAACTTCAGATGTTCATTTTCATCTATTCACGTGCATGACTATTTCTCCACATGTCCATTAAATCACACATTCAGCAAAAATAAAGAATATTCAAATATTATGTATATGCCAAACAAAGAGATGAGGAAGAATAAGACAAGGGAATACAATAAAAGCCTTTCTCTCCTCAATAAAATTTCAATTTTCTGAATTTCGGGTGTAAGAAGAAGTTGTTATGCAGTTTGGGAGATTTCAACTAAGAATGGGCAGGGTGTCAAGGGAGACAGAGGCAAATTTGGTCTGTATTGCTGAAGCATTCTTTACATAAGTGATGGTTACCAGCAACAGAGGCCCCAAAATTAGATGGGACGGAATATGAATTCATAACTCACAGCAATTGAAAACTACAGTTTATATTTTATTTAGAATTGGAGACCCACCTGGGCTGCAAAGTGAGCTCAAGCCCAGCCTAAACTGCATAGTAAATAAATAAAATTAATTTTATTTAATAATAGTGAAAAGCAGTTGGGGGGATTTAGGAAGGCAACATAACAAATGGTGTAGAAAGTGTGTCGGTAGCAGACAAGCTTGTAGAAATGAGTTTATTCACGGTATTGTGTTAGTGGTCCAGGTTAGAAAGATTCAGAGGATTAAAAGTTGAGTTATTTAAAAAATATAAAAGATGTTTAATATATCTATCAAGAGGGAATCAATAAAATGTCATGTGATTTATAGGACATTTATACTGAAGTAGGTGGGATTTGTAAAGAAACAAAATAATGTAAATCCAAGATTTAAAATATTATTAGCAACATTGTGATATCTCGAACAAGATGAAAAATACATCAGGGCCTTTTGAACTCATTGCATGGTCATTTTGGGAAATGGAGGAGTTGGGCAATAGGGAAGAATAAATGGTAAATTTAGAAATGCAAATAAATATATTTCATAAAATGAAATTACAGCTTCAATATGTGTCAGTTTGATGAAACTTTTTGCATTCTGTTGATTTCATTAAAGTTCTTTTTTATTTGCTTGTTTTGGTTTGGGTTTTTGGTCTTTTTTTTGAGACCAGGTCTTGCTATGCAGTTTAGGCTGGGCTTGAGCTCACTTTGCAGCCTAGGCGGGTCTCTAATTCTAAATGATCCTGCTGCCTCAGCCTCCCCAGTGCTGGAATTATAAGTAGGTTCCACCACACTCAGCTCACGTTTTTTGCTTTTTTTTTCCTTAACTGAACATTTTTCCTCTATTGTATTTGAAGCATCTTGTGGGAGAGAGGAAAAAGGGCTTTGTATTCCATGTAGAATCATGTCTAGAATTTAAGGAGCTGAACTAGCCAGAAGCTAAGACACTATTCTTAAAACTCACAAGGAGACCAAAGATGTATGTAGTGTAAACAAGGAATATTTAGCAAATTTAAGTTTCATTCTTTGCTGGAGCCATTTGAATACCCAGCCTGAAATATAAAGCCATTGGTTTGCTTCTCCAAATTAGTCTGCTTTTTAAAAAGAATAAAATGTACAGAGGAAAATTGGACCTGATCACTGTCTCCAGCTATATTTGAAAAAGATTAATGCAGCCATGTTTCTGTTAATATTATTTTAGAAATAATTTAGGAAGCATCCTTGTGTTGCATCATCCATCATCAGCGTGGAGTACTGAGAAATAAATAAGCAATTAAAAACACATTTGTTATCCGATGCAAATCCTTGTTCTGTTATCCAAGAGACTTGCTAAAAGAAAAAAAGTGATTTTGTTTTCTAAATTTAATGTACTTTAGTGTGAACAAAAGTGTACTTTATAACCAAAGTTATAGAAAATACTTTTTTTTAGCAACTTAAGGTCACTTTTTTTGCACTGTATTTTTTTTATTGTTAATTTTATTGAGAAACAAATAGCAGTGAGACAGATTCAAAACCAATTAGTAGGACAGTTTCAATAATTAGTACACTGCTGTCTTTGTAGTGGTTATTCATAGTACAAGGTGCAGACATGATATCCTGTCCACACACTGTTGGTACAAGTCTTTCTTCTCATTGAATTAAGATAAAGTAGCTGTATATCTATTCTAACTATTTTGCATATACAGATACAAAATGGTCCTTCATTTGTATCCCCTTTATTATCTAGTTTTGTCAGAGATGGGTATTACACTGCCATTTAAATACTGTAGATGCATGCATTCAGTAAAATAATTCAATACAGTCCAGTAGTCCATAACAGCAGTGGGTTATCCATAGGACTGGCAACATCAGTTCTTTGAAGTAAATAAAGTGCTAGCAGCGTTCCCTTATGTACCCCTCTGAGGGAGCTAAACGTTTGTCGCATCTTGTCTTGGTCATGTACTCCACTGCACATTTTGCATGTACTGTCTTATTTATAAGAGACACTTAGAGAGAAATTATGGCTTTCAAATTTAAGTGAGAGAATTTATAATGATGACTGTTATTTTCTGTAAATTATTAAACCAAAAATAACTTTAAAAGTTATTTAATAGAGAGTATTTAAGTTTGTTTGTTTACCTTCAAACTTTTTATCTCTCTAATATATTTCTAATTCTCTGTACTCCAACTCCTGTGTGTGTTTCAGTTGACTCTTTCTTTAGCTGTATTTGGAACCCTTCACTACTATTCACCATATTCTTTGCTACCCACTAGAAAGCTTGTATATCTGAAATACATTAAGACTGTAGATGTCAACCAAAATATATAAAATATTACCAAAATTAAATAGCAAAATTAAACGACACATTCCTGGCCCTTGACCTCTTCTCGCTGCTCCTCAGGATCCGTCCCTCGCATTCTCTCTCTCCACCTTGTAAATCACCCTCTGTGCTCATGTCAGCAGTTCTGTGCCTTTCGACATTTAGTAGTCCCATTTCTACTTATAGCTTCCCAGGAAAACTATGATTATTTCTTTAGTAGAAAGTATGCACAGAGTTGCTCAGTTGTACTCTATATTCCATATTGTTCAGTATAATTTAAAACAACTGAATATTTATTTTTAAATCTTAGGGTTTTTTTTTTTTTTTGATCTTTTGTGAGACGGGTCTCACTGTGCATTTCAGGATGGGCTTGAGCTCACTTTGTAGCCCAGACTGGTCTCAAACTTACCACAATCCTCCTGCCTCAGCCTCCCAAGTGCTGGGATTACAGATGTGCACCACCATGCTCGGTTTAAATCATTTTTCAAAGACTCCCTCTGTTAATGGTCTTTTTATTTGATCTCTGCTTATCTCCCTTACTAGTATGTATTAAATTATTATTATTTATTTTTCAAGTAAATTTTAGCAGAGTGCTCATTAATCTAGTATAATTCCAAACTTTTATAATTTATGGAAGAGCAATTCCATAAACTAAAAATAAAATATTTGAAAAGTTTATTAAACACTTGTTAGCACTTACATAATTTTGAAAAATAACTGTAGGCTTATGATGTGCAGTTCAGGATACTAAGCTTCCCTTTTAATCACTAGAGATGAAAAACAGATTTCCAAATAATGTACTTGAGGTTCCAGTCCTATGTCTGTATTGGACTACTTGAACCTTTTGCTGACTTCATTCAGGCATAAAAATATCAACATATCCAGAAATGTATCTATTGATTTCTCTCCCAAATTTACTCTCCTTATGTTGTGATAAAATCTAATTATTCAAGCTAATAATAAATCACATTCCCTTCAATGATGATATTGAATAAATGTAATGTCTGGATATTTTTTCATTGGATATTGTTATAAATATTGCTTCCTTTCTGTCCATAACTGATACATTAGTTCAGACTCACACAATTACTCAGTAGGTTCCAGATACTCTTTCTAGACCTTGCTTTGTGCTTCTGATGGTCGTGTCATACAGAAAGGAGCACAGTCCGCAGATTCCCTCATTCAGTAAGATCGAGGAGGACACAGTGCACTGACACTTTAGCCAAAATGTGTCCAAATGGAAAGATCTGTGAAAGCACATTTTTATAAGAAGTAATTTGCATTGACCTGCTATTCACCAGGGGTCACAAGGTGCTCAGGGTGGTTTCTGTGATGCCAGATATGTAATGATATTTTAGTTTAGCTACAGAATTTGCTACATGCTGTTCACTGTTATCTAAATATCTTTGAAGAACCCATTTTTTTTTTTTTGTATTGTTAGCCACATCACTTTATACAGTACTTTACAACTCTGGTGATATTTAACAAATCTTATCTAAAATATGAGTAATGGGACAAGATTATAAATGAGCCATCAATGTAGAAACAAGTAGGTGTTAAAATGTGATAAGAACATTTGTAAATGAAGGGCCCTGCAGCCCAAAGGAAATTGGCCCAGTGTCCTTTCTCCAATGGCAAAATGCCACATTTTGTCTGTTGTGTCTTCCATGTCACCTTTAGCACATTCTTCATCTATGAAAGACAAATAGTTTATTCCTTGGGAATTTTGATAAAAGAATAAAAATATGTTAGCTGTCTATGTCTTTTCCCTTTTTAAGAAGTTTATGGTGTTTTCATATTTAAATAAGGTTCTTTTTTACAAAAGCAAAGTACTGCCACTTGAAAACAAAATTGAAGGTCGCCCCGGCACATGGGGTCCACAGAAGCCACTGTGCCACTTCGTCTCTTAGAGCGCCTCGGGGTGACCCTCGTCGCAGCTGCAGTCCACTTGCCACCTCATATATCCACCAATATGCATTTTCATTGGTCACACCACTGAGGATAAAGTCAAATTCAGGAATCTGGTGACCTCTGCGACTCTTGCTAGCAGTGAACCCTGGAGGCTCATCGGTTGCATTGTGAAGCATTTCAGTGTAACAAAGTCTTCACGTGCTTGGAAGTCGGAACAGCGATGCACACCTTCCCCAAGTCATTCACTTATTACAGGCTGGTTGGGACCACAGGCTGGTTGGGACCTCAGATAGTGTCACTTTTCTTCAGCTGTAATAGCATAAACAAAATAGAACCCACAGGTGGGATTTTAATTTATCGGAACTTCCACTCATGGATTTGGAAATATAATAATTTTCTATTTATGAACTTCTCTAAAAAAGAGTAATCAAATCTAAAATTTCCTTTGGTGAAATTCATTATTTTAATTTACCATTGATTTTAGCTTCTTTGGTTGTTTGGATGTATGATTGTGATGTCCCCTTGAGAAACAAGCAAACATCCTGACACGATTTTGCTTTTTTTTTTTTTTTTTTTTTTTTTTTTTTTTTTTTTTTTTTTTTTTTTTTTTTTTTTTAGGGAAGGATCTGCAGGGAATCCAGATCCGACTGGCAGTGATCCGCCTGTTTGCAGCCTCCCAAATGCTGGGATTATAGGCCCGCGTCACTGCACCCAGTCTCGTTCACCCTTTCACTGTGCCTGGGGGGGGGGGGGCGGCAGGGCAGGCCCAGGCCATTTCGTTTTTAAAGAGAATTCCATTCTCCTTTATATATTTGACCTAAAAATGTGAATGTACGAACTGTTGTACTTACCCTCGCAAACTATGTCTAGAAGAGTTTTGTTCAGTGTATCAAATTGCGTCACTTCGTTATCATATCGTATAGGTGTGCTCTACTGTCTTCAGGCGGTTCCTGCCTGCTGAGGGCTCTGGTGCTGGCTGTCCTCCTACCATGAGATTATGCTCTTTGGTCTTTACATTAGGACGTATTTTTAAATGCTATTTACTTTCAGATGCGTTCATTTTCATCATTAGGATTGAATGCACTTTCAAGTGTTTACATAGAGTAGGATTTTTTTTCCTGAAGAATTCATACACCTGTGTGACTACGGACAATTTTCCAGATTCCTGACATAAAAGAGTTAAATCTGGGATGACACTGGCTTCTAACTAGGTTACACAGGGAGAGTTATTAAAGTTATGTTTTTATTTGTTCTTGTAGTAGATATGGATTGAATCACTAAAATGAGCTACATGTATATTTCATCACATAATTTAAATTAATGCCAAAGAAACATTTAGTGAAACAGCTGTATGAGAAGCTTTTACAGCATGGATAGATGCTCCAGTATGACATCTTCTTCACTGATGCCTCTTTGGTTAAGGAAATGAACAGAGAACACAACCAGAAATGAAACAAGATGAAAAACATCATCTAGGGGTCGGCAAAATAGCTCAACAGACTGAAGCACCTGCAAGCAGGTTCAGGGGCCTGGGGTTCAGTCCCTAGGCCTTGCTGTGCCTGCCCCACCCCCGGAAAACTCTGAGATGGAGATAGAGATTGGGCATGGTGGAGCATGCCTGCAATCCCAGCTCTTGGGAAGCTGTATACGGGTGGATCTGAGAATTTGATCTAGTAGTGAGACTCTAAACACCCTGTAGGCCCTTCCCTGTAATCGCAGCACTTGGAAGGCTGAGGCAGGAGGATTGCTGTGAGTTCGAGACCAGCCTGAGCTATAAAGTGAGCTTAAGGCCAGCATGAACTACATAGTGAGACCCTGTCCCAAAAGAAGACAAAGAAAAAAATCCAGGGAAAAAAGAGATTGTTTACAATTTGTATGACCAAATAGAGCCTCTAATTTTACATTGAAATAAATAATTTATTTAAGTATATCATTTGCTCAAATACTAAAATACAGGAAAATGGCGTTTGCTATGTGTTAGCCATGCACCTGCTATGAAACAGATTGCAGATATTTGAAGACTGGGGAATCATTTCTTCCTTTACTATCTGAACACAACATATTGTGTTCCATGCTTAAGATTTTCTGCCTGTTTCTCTCCTTTAAGAAATATCCTGCCATTTATTGACAGCTACAGCATTTTATTTCACCATTTAAAAGTTAATCTCTGACCATCTTAGCTAAGGAGTTCTTTCAGTAATTTTCTATAATATTACACTTTCTTCATGTTATTATTTATTGACATTAACATATTCAGTTTTTCATAAAAATTATTTTCTTCTTCCTTCTGAAATATTAACTTCTGGAAATCAGGGATTTGTCTATTCTATATTTTGGTCAAATTTTATTTTTTAATACTAAAATAGTACAAGACCCTCAATAGCAGAGATGAGAAAGGCAGGGGGAAGAAAGATAACTGAACCACACAACTGAAGAAGGTCCAGTTGTTCTCCCCTGAAAGTTGCTTGGCTGTGATTCTGAGGTGCAGTGACACACGTCAAGCCCAGTGGGCTTCGTGAGGTTGGGCCTGGCCCTCCTGGCAGGAATCCCAGGAGCACCTGCGGGCAGCAGGAGCGCTTAGTGATATACCTCTGTCCCTGACTGCTTGCCTATTCTGTGTTCCACTGCCATCGCTTGGTAGAAACTCAAGTTAATCAAAACAATTTCAAAAGTGTTTCAGGAACTTTGATTCCCTTCTCCAACATTCTCATTTGGCTCGTGTGCTTCGATTTGTTCTCCTTTCTTTAGAAAATCAAGAATGATGCTTAAACTTTGTCTGTCAGTTGCATACTAATGCAAAAGACATATTAAGTCTTAACAAAATACATTTTACTTGACTTATCTGTGTACAGAAGCAGGATTGGAAAAATATCAAAAATAATTTTTTTGCGAATGAGTGGTGAAATGTTATTCAGTCACCAATTCACAAGGGCTGTCCCAGACTTAGAGTAGTTCAAATTATACTACTGGATCAAATGATGGTAGGAAACAATGTATGTTCACTAGGAACCACCTTGTGAAAGATGAATTTTAATCATTTCTTGAGATGTTGATGTCAGTGGTCTAACCTCCTACGGCCAAAGTAGGCAGCAAAACCCATGCAGTCACAGGAAAAGAAACGCAAGCAGCAACGCTCTGCAGCACAGGGACTGGTGAGCTGGGATGCTCAATCGGTTTGGGGCATCTGATGCCTCTTTTGCTTATGATGTTTTCACTGCACAACAGATTCATCAGGAAGCAACACACCGGCTGTATTTTTCTCCTGAAGGCAGCTCACACATGCTCTGCATCGCTCCTTCATTCTACTCCCTTGCACGAAGTGAAAAGTAGTAGGAGACAGTGACATTCAGTGGAAAGAAAGGAAAGGAGAGGAGGGAAGAAGGGAAATTTAGAAATCTATTAGAAAACAAACAGGAGTTAGTGGATTTTTCTCACTGACCATCATCAATATTTCTTCTTTTGCCTGCAATAGCCTCCCAGTGCCAAAATGATATTTAGAAAGAGGTTGCACTGTTCTCTCCCTTGAAATGAAACTCTGGTGTGTTCCCAGTTAATTTAGTTGGTTCTTCTGTAATGAAAGCCAAGACAGCCTGTCTTTGAAATTTATTTTTTGTGCTAATCTATAATTCTGGAAAATTACTTAAAAATTAGAGAACACTCACTTGTTCATTCACTTCAATGCAGCCTAAAGGAATAATGCTAATATTCTTATTTATCTGATGAATAATTAATATTAAATACACTGAGACATAATGAGAATTTGGCTCAATTTTCCTATATTTTCTCCCAAAAATGTCTCACTTGGGACCACTCACTTGCATAAATTCACTGAATAACTTTCCACTGCCAATTTGATCTATTATGTTCTACACGAAAGTCAATATTTATTTCCCTTATAATGTAAACACAGAAACATCTACAATTGCATCGTTAAGTACATGTCTACCTTGATAAAATAATTGAAAGAAAAATGAAACAGTCAAAGAATAGGCAACCAATGTTCAAAGTATTTTAGTAATTTTTCTTTTTCTTTTCTTTTCTGTATGTAGGACAGGGTCTATAGGATCTCACTACATAGATCAAATTCACAGTGATTCTCCTGTTTTCAGGCTCCCAAGTGCTGGGGTTACAAGCACACACCATCATGCCCAGTCTCAATCACTGTCCCAGGGTGCCCCAGGGTGGGGCTTGAACTGTATGCCAGGGATCAAACCCCAGCCCCTGTGCCCTGACTGTGTAAGTGCTTTAGTCCACCAAACTGTCAGGCTGGCTCCCTACTTTAATAATTTCATCTTCATGATTCAAAATTATTTTTCCACCTGAATCTATTGCTATCCTGTATTTAAACATAATTAAATTATCCTACTTGTGTTTATTTTTTTGTTTATTTTTTATATACTCTCAAAGCTAATATAGAAAAACTTTGCTATTCTCACAGAGGAAGTTTTAAAACCTTGGCCTTCTTTTCTGGATTGTCTCTAATTGTTCACATTACTTCAATGTACGAACTTGAATGATCATTATTGTACACCTAAAACTATTATCAGTAATTAAGATACAAAGATGTGTACATGGGCTTCCCTCCCATCTTGCAGAAGTTTTAATCTAGTGATAAATGTAGACATTTAACCAGATTAATTCTCTGGGAGATTAGCCAAAAGGAAGATATGTGCTCACATTTTTATACAAACACAACATCAGAGAAGTCAGCACTGAAATGGGTACTGGAAGGTGAATAGAACAATAAACAAAAGAGGGATATCTTAAAAACTTTCTTTTTGGATTGCAGAAAGAAGTAGAACTTAAAAACACTCATAGAATAAATAATCATAAAGCAAGTATGCAACAAGAAAAGAAAACTGTCATAGGATTGAATGAAAATTCTTTCTTTTTTTTTTTTTTTTAGGACAGATGTGAGCACAAAAGCCCTCACTGAGTTATAAGCAGTAATATATCAATTCCCATTTTGAACAACTGTATGTTGGTCATGTTTATTCAGAATGAAGAGAACGTACCTGCTGTGCTCTCCAACCTGACCCAACTAGGGAGGCAGAGCATGGTCTGCAATGACCACAGGCAAGCCGAGGACGCAAGGTGACTTGGGAGCAGCGGCAGTAGGACTCCAAGGGCCGTGGGACCAATGGAAGCAGGGCAAATTGCGGTCCCAGAACCAGCAGGCTGGAGGCCCAAATGACACAGACATTTCGCTCAGAGTGTGGGAATGGGAAAGGTCGGTACTGCAGTTATGGCAAAAAGGAAGATTGCTTCCTTCTCTGTATCTTTGTTCTGCTGTCTTGGGTGGTAGACTGAAGACCTTCCTCACTCAGAAGGCAGCCTGCTCCACCCAGTCATGCCAATCCAGTGGTGTCCAACATCCCTGCAATGGGGCCAGGGAGATGGCTCAGTGGAACAAGTGCTTCCCTGGCAAGTGCAAGGGCCTGAATTCAATCCCCGTATCCAAAAAAAGAAATCCCTCCACTGCTGTGTTCCCAGAAACAATCAGCTGGATGGCTGTGCTGTGCCAAAATCAAGCCATACACAAAATGTAACTATCACTTATATACTCATGAGTTTAATTTTCAGATAAAATAATTATAAGGCACCATAAAATACTTTCCTTACTCTTCAGCAAAACATTTTGCTTTCACTTTACTTTGAAAACTATTACACTAATTTGAACTGCTATTCAATACTAATCAAATTAGAAACTTCAAAAATTCTACTGATGAAGTTAGAGGCAGAGTAATACAGATGAAGTACTAGTTGGAGATAAGTGAACATCAGCAGTTAGCTTTTAAGATAGTGTGCTATAAATTAAGACAACATAATTGATAATTTTCTATGTGCAATGGAATTTAATTAGTGTCTTAGAGTATGCATAAAGTGTGAACAAAAGAAAATATAAAAATTTAGTTTTAGTCTAGATTAGAATGTTCGGGCAGTAACCTGACTAGGGAATGAGCAGGCAAGCATAATTACTTGCTATAACCGGTACTAGAAATGCTTGGTACCTTAAATGAATCTCATCATTCATGTTTCAGTGAATTCTTCTAAACAAGTAAGGCTCATTAATTAAGATGCCATTGATACAAAACGTTAAGATAAATTGAAGGCACTGGGGCAGTGAATCACAGGGAGGAGAGTTCGGAAAAGCAATTCTCTCCCCCTCTAAAATGCATATACAGAAAAGAAAACATAAGAGGGATCATAATTTTCAATAGAATTTATACTTAAAAATAAATAATACATATTTCCACAAATCTGCATGGCAAGCATCCCTGATCATGATTATGTTGGTACAATATTTGACTGATCCAGAATATATGGAAGAGTGGGAACGTACATAAAATTCAGTTGGGAAATTTGGAAAGAGTTGGATACATAATTTTAGCCTTATCACTTTTTATGAGACACGTTATGAGGAATTGCCTATTATGTATAAAGTATCACATACATGAATGTAAAGTGAAACAACAGTTGAACTTGTAATATTGGTGGGTGCTAAGTACAGTAATACTTTTCAATTTGGGAAAAGGAAATGCTGGGCTGTACAGACAGCTCAGCTGTCTAAAGCACCTGCTTAGTCAAGCTTAGGCAGGTGCAGGATACAGCAGTTTGATTCCTGGTACCACATGAAGCCCAAGCCCCGCCCCCAGGGTGGGCTGAACCAGCCCCCCCAAAAAAGGAAATGCTTTCACTGACATTAGAAAAATTACACAGAGCATTAGTAAACTCAAAGCATTACAGCATAGGATATAAATCTATTATAAAACTGAGTTACTTAATATATTACCAGTCATGATTAACATGGCCCTACATCCAACATAAATCAAATATAGGATGGGATCAAAAAATAAATGGTTTCTTATATCTCATTAACTGAACATTGGAATTTCACTACCTACTGGATACACCAGGCATTGGCTTAAAAAATCTTAACGGAATAAAATGATGCACCCATTGTGTTCAGTAGCAGATGTATACATTGGAAGGGAAAATGAAAACGTGGGTTTGAAGTCAAATTCAAACCTTAGCAATTAAGAATGGGAAATTTTTAAAAAACGGAATATGTAGAAAATGGGCAGTATTACTGATACATACAGGTAATACAGCAAACATTTAATGAATTCAACTAAATTCCCAGAAATGAGATGGAGGGAAGAAATGAAGGGAGAAGGTAAAAAAAAAAAAAAAAAAAAAAAAAAAAGATAGACCCACAGGCCTAGCCTCCAGGAGCACTGAGTGGGCCACAGAGACGGGGTGGTGGTGCATGCCTGGTATCCTAGCATGGGGAAGCTGAGACAGGAGGATCTCCATGAGTCTGAGCTGTGTTAAAACCTGTACCAAATGAGAGAGAGAGAGGGAGACAGAGAGAGAGAGGGTGAGGGAGGGAGAGGGAATAGGGCAAGGAAAGGAGAGAATACAATTGCAATTTGTTGGTAAAAAAAAAAAAATTGAAAATAAAATACCTGGAACTCTCTTCATTATTTAATCATTTTTTCCTCTCCTTTTAGTTGTGTTACACCTTTCAATTTTTATTTCTTCTTTTGAGTTCTTATACTAGGGCAACAATATGATATTTACACATATGGTTCTGGTTTATTTCATTTTTGAGTATAGCTTCAAGTTGCAGCCACTTACCTATGAAGGCTTTGAGTTGTTCTTTTTTTTTTTTTATAGCTGAGTAATACTCCATTGTATAAAAATGCCACATGTTTTTCATCCATCATTCAGGTGATGGGCATTTTGAGAAAAGTCTGGAAATATGGTAGGGGAAATACCATGTAAAAAAAAGATGGTTAAGGCAATGTTCCTAAGAATTTCCGTAAGGTTTTTGAAAATAGCAGTTGATGGGTAAAACTGTCACCCTGACTAACTTATATGTTGATATCTGTGAACTAAGCAACTACAATGAGGACAGCAATGTATAATACTAACGCATGCTAGAAATACCTGTCATTTTGGTCTTCTAAATGCATGCTGCTTTTTTTAACTTCATATCAATTATTGCTATATTCTCTTTAAAGTAAATATTTCTTTTTTTTAAAAGTAACAAAAGAAAACGAGAGAGAAAAAAAATACCTGAAATTCAAAAAACTTGCAAAATATATTGTATAATAATTTTTTCAGCAATCACTTTGCAACACAAGCAGGAAAAATATGAAGACAATCATCTGTAGGCAGCTCACTAATGCAAAGAAAATAAGCCTCACAACTCTTAAGAAGCACCAGAAGAGGAGCAGTCCTCCAATCACAAGGCGAGAGGAGAAGCGCCACTCCCCAGGAGACAGCGAGGGACATCGACGCATCGTCGAGCAATGAGACCTCACAGCTCCTGGTTGTTCCCTCCAGTCTGCACTCCGCTATCCCGATCACAAGGGGAACCCCGGAGGCCTTCGTCTCCGTGTGGCTGGGCGGGATGGGTCCTTCGGCCTCTGGAAGGGTGTGGGGCCAGAGCAGCTGACGCGCGCAGGGAGAAGCTCTGCTCCCTTTGGCCAGGGCGAAACGGGAGCATTGTGGAATCCACAGGCTGCTGAGGGACTCAGAGCTCTCTCCTCACCAGCCAAGAGTACCCCTGTCCCTGGCACCACTCTGATTGCGAATAACAAAAGTTAAGCCAGGCATATCACCTGTGAATTTAATTAAGGGAAATTGGCTGAGTCATCGAGGAGACTCAAGAATGTGTACAATAAAATGCCCCGAGAAACCGACACAGCACAGATGCTGTATATGAACTCCAAGCGGTGGACAAGGCCTTGTGAGGATAAAGAATCACCTGTAACCAAACCAAAACTGGCCCTGGGGGCCGACGGGATAGCTCAGATGTGTAAAGCGTCTCCTTGGGCAAAGTTAGGTAGGCCCAGGGGACTATGGTTCAATCCCCAGCTCCACATGGCAGGCCAAATAGCTCAGAGCATTAAGCACCTGACTGGGCAGAGCATAGCGGCAGGGGTTTGATCCCTGGTCTTACCTGTGCCGGCCCGGTCCTCCTCCCTGGGAAGCGCTGAGACAGCGATTGAGACTGGGCATGTAATCCAGCTCTTGAGAGGCTGTAAACAGAAGAATCACTATGATTCCGATCTAATAGTAAGACCCTGAACCCTGTAGAACCTTCCCTAAAATGTAGAAATCAAAATTCTAGATAAAATAATATTTAATACATGAAACAAATATTACACTGGGTGTGATTAACACCAGTATGGTCATTCCAGAGGCAAAGGTGAGTGAATAGAGCAATGCAAGGTGTCCAGCTGGAGACACAGCCAGCAAGGAAGAGCAGGCAGCACAGAGTGTCTCTCAAGGCAGCTCAAGCTTCTGTGAGAAGCTGAAAAGGCTCACCAGAGAGACTCTGACAGAGCGGAGAGGGGAAGCGAAGTGCTCTGTACAAAGAACTTCTCTAAAGCTCTAATTCTACACAAATTAAGGATCCAGGGATTTAAGGTATGCATTAATTCCAAACATGATAAACATGAAAAAAAGTCATATAGCTATAGCATGCCCAAAACTGTGAAGAAGTATAATACCTTAAAAAAAAGTGTGCATGTGTGTGTGTGTGTGTGTGTGTGTGTGTGTGTGAATAAAAATTTGACTGAGATATTTCTTCTTGGAAAGAATGCAAACTGGAAGATAATAGTACATAAATATTAAAATACCAAGAGGGAGCAGGGTGGGGGAGAGAACATAGTGATGGAGAAAAAGAGGGGGAGGGAGGGAAGAAGGAAGAGAAGCAGACAGGCAGAGAAGGGGATGAGCGAGAGAGAGAGACAGAGAGAGAGAGAAAGGAATTTATCCAGAGAGAAGAACTTTGAAATGGAAAACAATATATCTCCAATATTAAAAACTAAAATTTTATTATCAGAAGATTCACAATATAAGAAAACTGGAAGTATTTGGGCAAGAAATATAAACAATGAAGTATAAATAGGGACCCACATTAAAGAATACAGAACAAATAATAAATGTAATAGCACATGTATAGTGTTTTCTTTAATATTTAAATCTCTTTGAAAGTTAAATAACTTTCAAGTAAAAATAATGTATTAGAGTTTGAAATATATTCATAGTTTAATCATGCCTGGTAACAATAGCAGAGAGGTCATGAGAAGCACTGAGTATTACATATTTTATATTTTATACTACATGTGAATGATATGTTTTTGAAAATATATTAGGATTGGAGGTGCACATACAAGCCTTAGGCAACCAAGAAAATAGTACAGCGCACAGTCTGTTGATCCATTCAGTTTTGAAATAGCACAAAACGCACTGCAATCCTCCTGCGCTCCTTTTGATTGGTGACCTCAAAGCCTTCACACAGGAAGGGCCCCAGAAAAAACTGAGGCTTGCAGCCATGGAGGTTCTGTGAAAGTTTTCACTGTTGTTCTTGCTTTTCAGTTCATATAGCAAAGAAGACCTAATGTCATAAAGTTTAATTGGGACAGAGTGATACCAACATAGCAGGTTAAGAGTACATGGGTTTTGGAGGCCAGTCAGATGATCCAAATAAATTCTTCACATGTGGACAAGCACCAATTTTTCTTGTCACTGTGTACCAGTGACTTGTCCCCAACATGATTTTGCCTGGCAATGGTTTTCATGTGGCTAGTCTACAACAAGCAAAGGACAAGCCTTAACTTAAAGATATATTTGCTGGACCTGTAGATGTGGATTGTAAATGAAGCATTTCCACATAAGCTACCAATATCAAAGTCCTTAAGGTACAGTAATACATGGAAAACATTAACTGGGCAGAGATAAATGCAGCACAAGTGACAGTTCTACATTGTTTGGAGGATGAATTGTCCCAGTGAAACATTCACATCCCAGGTGATAATGAATGGCTTGGTAGGCGGACCAGAGATCTGGAAGATTACTCAGTAGTAAATGATGTGTAAAAAGGCATTGGATAGAGAGTACTAAGGAAGCCTATGGAAACAAATAAGTGAAAAGGACTGTGGGTAGTTTTCTCTCACTATGAAACTCCTCAGAAAACATCTACTTCAGAACAAGAGAACTCTATCTATGATCTTTATTTCATCTCTGTTTGTAAGCATTAGCACATGTTCACAAAGGGTCAAAAGCACAGTAGCATGCTAGAAAGGCTGGGTACTGTGAAGTGTTCAGCAGAATGTCCTTGCTGATAGTGGGACTGATTTAACTACTGCCATGGTTGAGTACCCATCCTGTCAGTAGTAATGAATGATGCCAATCTTCTCATACGATAACATCTTAAAGAAAGGGCAGCCTGTAATATAGTGGAAAGTTAATTGCGTCTGTCCCTTTCAACCTCAGGAGACTCAGTGATTCGCCTTTATGAGAACTGACTGTTGATGTGGCTGGTGTCTCTGACCACAAGTTCTCTGCTGACATTTCAACTAGAAAAAGCCTGAGTTGGTTGAAGACAGTGTCAAACACTGGATTTGCCTTTTTATTATGACTAACTTAAAGCCTCTTGGTTGTGCCACATACAACTGGGTTGAGGCTTTCCTTGTCCACATGACACCACATGTGACTCACTGCAGTAACAGCTAGCATGTATTATTCTGCTATGTGGCTTTTTACTCAACTCAACATTTTGCAATTAACAAACTCCAACTTTCACCAGGGGTAGGCTAGCAGACCAAGAAGTCACTCTGCTGAAAGTATTAACAGCAGTTGGGTGAAGCTGTGATACTAGAGCTGAGGATCTACAGTTCCAGAAGTAGAATGGAAAGTTCCAGATCTGAGTAATTGTAGGGGAACTGTCTCTGATGCTAACAGCATGGCATGAAGAAGGTACCAGAGGACTTGGTTTCCACAGAGCAGGTTTGCTAAAAGGGAACAAAAGCAACAACCACAGAATCATATTGTGTATGTTTTGTTAAACATGTTTGTCAACAGAAAATCAAACGATAATCAACATAAAAATAGGTAGATTGATAGAGAGGCATGCAAAAGCTTAAATGTGTTTCAAGAAGCAACAGAAGAGAAAAAATGGTGTGCAGTAGAGAAAAAGAAATGGTGTGCAGTAATTCTTCTAACACTCAGCACAGTTCCAGTGTGTGCACTTTTACCTTTTTTTTTTCACTTTTTTATCTTCCCCATTTCTTCTGGATGCACACACCTGGACCATTGTTGTGTATTCCTATAAGTGGAATTGCTATTATTGTTGAACTTGTTCCCAAAAACTGCCCATGCTACATTTGGAACTCAAGTTTTACAACCATCTGATACACTCACAGCTCATGTCTACAGAAAGCAAGTCTCCCTGCCCTAGTAAGGTGGTGTCCCACTCATCCAGATTTAAAGGACCAGAACCCAAGACACACATCTTACACAGCTCTTTCCGCAGGAAACGTGACTGATATGTTTGGGGTGTAATATTCTGGCTGATAAGTCCCACATGATGATTTGTGAGATAAGTAAATGAACTTCATCCTGGTAAAATAAAAGTAGGCACCCAGGGAGAGAGCTCAGTAGAATAAGCACTTGCTTGGCAAGCATGAGGACTTGAGTTCAATCCCTGGTTTGAGAAAAAATAAATAAATAATAAAAGTAGGGTTGGAGGAAGGGGAAAAATGTGATTGTGATATGTTATGCCCAAGGATCAGCTCCCTACACTGAATGAAACCATCACATACCACAATAGTGCACTAAGGACATTTTTCAAGAGGAATGTGAAACCAGGCATGCTGGCATGTTTCTCAGATATGAGTGGGTTGCAAGGGCTGGGAGTATAGCTCAGTGGGCTAAAGCACCTACAAGCAGGCTCGGGGGTCAGGGGTTCTATCCCCAGGCTTGCCAAGCCAACCTCACCCCAGGGGCATGCTGAGACAGTGATGACTGGATGTGGTGGCTCACACCTGTAATCCCTGCTCTTAGGAGGCTGTAAACAGGTGGATCACTATGAGGTCTATCTAGTAGTGAGGCCCTGAGCACCCTGTAGACCCTTCCCTAAAATACAGGAAAAAATAAATAAATAAATAAATAAATAAATAAATAAAGGGTTACAAGTTACAACCCAGTGAGAAAAATTTAAAAAGACTCTGTCTCAATACAAGTTAGGGTAGTATCTTCATTCAGACCCTGAATCTGATCCTCAGTACTGAACAAAGCATGAAAGGCAAGAATAGGAAAACAGAAAAGAGTGCCAAAGAGATCATTGACCTAAATTACATTTTGCCCTTTGTTAGTGAGTCTTCTTTTGTGTAACTCTGAATGATGTGTAACTAATGCAGCCTTTTCTATCTATAAACAAGTGGTCTTTTAAAAGAGTGAGCTGGAAAATTTTGCATGCCACTCTCTAAAAGATTTATTTTGTCGGGCTGGGGACCTAGTTTGGCGATTTAAGCACCTGCCTGGCAAGTGCAAAGGACCCAGGTTGATCCTCAGGACTGCGTGCCATGCTGGGCCTGGAGTCCGGGGTGCACTGCCAGACATCGAGATCAGGCATGGTGACGCACGCCTGGAATCCCAGTGCCAGGGACGCTGAGATAGGAGGACCATTACGAGCCTGAGATGCATATCAAGATCCTGTACCAAATAAATAAATAAAATATTGAAAAAAAAACTTATAGGACACTGACATCCTTTCATTAAATCTTGATTATATTATAAGGATGGTATAATTAATATGTTCATGAAAAATATTTTTCTTGATACTTTAAAAGGAGTCTCGTTGTCTGTAGTGTCATACACCTGGAACCCTAGCACTTGGGAGGCTGAGGCCCGAGGATCACTGAGAGTTTGAGGCCAGCCTGAGCCACATAATGTGTTGAAAGGTGCCTGAACTACACAGTAAAAACCTGTCTCAAAAGAGACAAAACAAAAGAAACATAAAAAAGAAAGAAAGAAAGAAAACAACGCCTAAGAAAAATTTAAGTTTCTTTGACTACTCATAGAAATATATTGCTAATCATATGTTAATGATCATATTATTTACACACATATTTAAATGTAAATAAATATGAAATTTCTAGTGCAAATACCAGTTCATGCTGAACATTTTCTTTTTATTATTCTTTTATGTATTTGTTGCAGGGTCTTACTACACAGCTTAGACTTGTAGTGATCCTCCTATTTTCAGCCTCCCCAGCGCTGGGATTACAGGCATATGCCACCACACCCAGTCTCTCAGTCACTGGTTCAGCAGGTCCGGGGAGGGGGCTGGCGAGGTATGCAGTACAGGAAATTGAACCCTGGTCCCTGCACTTGACAAAGAAGCCACTTAGCCCACTGAGCTCTCTTGCTGGCCCTCTACTGAAAGTCTTGGGCTATTTCTTTCTTAAAGTGCATATTTATGATGTCGTGCTTTACATGCCTACTACGTAGTAGTATGCCTGGAAACAGGCTGGAAAGTCAGAATTTATTTTCTGAAAATGGGCTCATCTGTTGTCTCCCAACTGCACATTTGTCTGTTTATGTTACTGTTGTGCCATGAAATCCATATTGTTCTTTTCCACCCTTATTTTTCTAAGTCAGCCTGACTGATTAAGGGTGATAGAGGGAAAATTATTTCCTTCTGGCATTTAATTAGTTTGACTTTAACTCAAGACAAGAGATTCTGCTAGCTGTCAGCTGCTATTTGTATTTCTACCTAATTAAAGCTCCAAGAAAGCCTATTGAAATTGTCCAAAATCCAAGCCCTCCCTTAAACATCTCCAAGGTCGCCACCTAAGGAATGATGTCACATCATTGCTCATATATCGTGGTTATCACCCTTTGTTTTGAAAATGTGTCTCCTTAACTCTGCCTGGTCTTTTGTCAAATGATTTCAAATGTATCTATATCCAGCATACAATAACTTATTATGCTGCAGTATCCATGTATACTATGATAAAAGAGTTGTAAGAGAAGTTAGAGTTCTATCTTCTGGAATACTTTCTAGAATATTATATTTTTATACTTTAGGAGGACCAGAGATTACACTTAAATACATTCTTGCTAAAATAGAAAATAGGAGTTACCTACCCAGCTTTGCCAACTCAAGCTACTACCAGTTTACTTTTCTTAATAATTTTTTAATCTTTCTGAGACAAGGTCTCGTGGCGCAGGTCTGCCTTGTGCTAAACGCCCTGTGGAGCTCAGGCTGGTCTCACACTTGCAGCAATTCTACCTCCTCAGCCTCCTGCTTGCTGGGATTGCAGGTGCATGCCACTGTGCATGGCAGCGCTATCATAACCGTGTATTCTAGGCTCAGAGAACTGACAGTCTACTGAGTGGGATTTTAAACTTGATACCTACTACAGAAAAAAAGAACATGTTTTACTTCTCAACAGGCTCTTCATTAAGTTTACTGAAATTTCATCTGTAAAGTTTTGAGCATAGAGTTGTTCAACATGACTCTTTCCACTACTAAGAAATACTGTACTATCTCCAACGACAAAAACACAGCTCTGTCTGTATTCCCTCTGTCTGCTAATACCTACTAATTTCACTGTGTGCTTTCATAAGGGAGTTAGAAATGAGTTTTTGTATTTTACATTTTAGTTTGTGCAGGAATTTGCACAGATACAAATCCTCTATGATGAATATGATCATGTGTGTATCGAAATTATACTGATAAAACTAATGAAAAGCCTAATAAACTGAGAAAATCATTTATATAAATCCCTCCTAAAATAAATGCAATGATCCCTATTTAGACTCATTTTTCTTCTCAAATAACTCAAAATTTAATTAAGGACCCAAATGCTTATTTCACTAAGGAGCTACCTACACTACTAGTTTTCTGTCTCCCAAAAGATGTTATATAGAATACTGTTTTCCTCTTGGACAATAACTTTGACTCTATATGTGTTTAACAAAGGTTGGTAAGAGCAAGAATTGCTTTGGTCAAAACGTTCATGTAATATCTTTTTCTTCTTTCTTTCTTTCTTTCTTTCTTTCTTTCTTTCTTTCTTTCTTTCTTTCTTTGAATATATTAGAAACCAGTGTTTTCAAAAGCTCCTTTTATTTTTAAAGAGAATATAAAAGATTTGTAAAAAACACGAGAAATAATACAAACTGTCACTAAACAAAATGATAGGAATTCAACAATGGCTGTTATATTTTAACAATAGTTGTTTCAAATTGGTTGTTCAGATTACTAGCCATATGCCTCTAAGATGGGTCAAACACTATAAAAAGTTAAAAGCAATGAGAACATAAAATTAAGCATTATCTGATCCTTTTCACAGACCAGCAGAAATCAACAGTGCAATTATGCAAACTATCATGTTTAAACACATACATACTCATTTTCCCTTCTTTCTGTCATTTGTCCTTCCCTTCAACCCAGTTGTTCCTTTCACTTATACAATTATTTTCATTTTGATATATCTATTGTACCTCTCAGATTTTATTTACTCTTTCAGATTCGTACACTCAGGAGAAAATATGATATTCACACTTGCCTGATTTATTTAACTTATGAGTATGATCTGTAGTTGAATCCATTTAAGTATAAGGTCTCAAGTTTATCATTTTATAACCAAGTAATACTCCACCATATAAAATACCACATTTTTTATCCATTGCTCAGTTAGTGGGCATTTGGTTTGTTTCTAAGATTTATCTATGACAAATTCTACTACTATGAACATGGGTGCACCTATACCTGTGATGTGATGTTTCAGTGTTTCTGGGAAAATGCCCAAGAGGGGAATAGTGAGGTTGAATGGGACCTTAAGTCATAGATTTTTCAGGATTCTCCACAAAAATTATTTCCACAATGATTGCACCAGTCTACACTGCTATCAACAGTGGAGACGGGTTCCTTTTACCCCACCCCACCCCCAACATTTGTATTGGCTGACCTCTTGACGTTAGCCAATCTTTCTGGGGTGAGCTGGAATCTCGTGTTGTTCTAATTTGCATTTCTAGAATGAGCAATGAGGCCCCTGGCTTAAACGTTGCAAATAAAAAAACGAATAAAATAGCAAAAGCACAAAAATAAATTGGAAAAAAAATGCATGTGCTTTTATTTCTTCAGTATTCTCTGCAATGCAGTGGTGACACATTTGAGATATGAAGTTATCTTTCTCTCTAAACTTAAAACCAACTACATTGCTGTGGAAGGTCCAGTGCAAGCCCAGAGGGAGGGGACTGCAAGACCATGTCTTTCTGGAAAACTTAATTTCACTTTAGAGTAACACATGGAAATCAGGATGCTGGTATTTTAACCCCATAAATGTCACAGTAATTTCTCCAAACAGCCATCAAACTATTCCTCAGAATGTTAGCCAAGATTTTCACTTGTGTGTAACACCAACTACACCGTGTGGAGTTTTGCTACTTCCGGGATGACAACCCTGATCAGATCGCTGATCTGCACAGCTGAAAATGCTGTGCAGCAACGTGGCCTTGCCTCTCTGACATCATCAAGTGAATATACCGTACTGGATTTCAGCTTTGGTGAAGAATAGATTTCTAATCTGGGAGGGATTAGTGTGAGAGTCATTGAATCCAAAATTATACAATGATATTAATTTGTGTGCATAAAAGATTCTTTGAGAATGGAGAGAAGCCTCTCAAAAGGGCAGCACATTTAAATCTACTTATCATCTTACAAGACCAGGGATTGTCTAGGGAAGGACACTCTTTTCACGTTTGCTTAATTGAAGTGAGACAATAATCAAAACAGAAATAGAATAAAGCCTTACAAACACTGGGAACAGGGTAAGACACAATTAATTTTCACTCTCCCTCCACCCCTGATGTGCTTCTGGCCTCTCTTCTGTGCATTAGCTTGCGCCCTACATTATAGGGCAACATTTTATAGAACTTCATCAAATAAAAGAAAATTTTGAGGCATTGTGAAGACTTTTAAATTATGTCCATATATATTAATGCTTACAGTGTGATATGAACATATTTGCAACAAAGAATGATTACATTCACCAGGGGAAGTTGGTCTGTGAACCACACACATCTTATTTATTTATTTATTTTATGTATTTGGTACAGGGCCTCACTATGAAGCTCAGACTTGTAGCGATGCTGCTGTTTCCAGCCTCCCCAGCACTGGTATTACAAGAGAGCTCCACTGTACCCTGACTTGGTGGCCAGCTCTGCGTGCCTCGGGCTGGGACTGGTGCTGTGTGCGGTGCCTGGGATGGAATCCCGGTCCCTGAACTTCCCTAAGCAGGCACTTAGTCCATTGAGCTTTCTCTCCAGCCCCACCACACACATCTTAATGCCTTTTGCATTTCCTACCTTCCTCCTTCTTCGTGACACCCTCATTACTTTGTTATCCTGACATAAAAAATATTGTGAATTTTTTTATTACCACAGTTTAGACAGCTTCACCATTCTAGCCTAACTTTTTAAATTCAGTATTATTTATCAAAGAGTTACTAATAAACTCTCTGAAAGGATCATTGTAAAAGACACACATATCTCTAGAGGAGGTGAGTATAGAACTGATATTGTTATTGTAAATTCAAAGTCACTGAAACTATCCATGAGAGATGCTACTGAGACAGACACAGATGTGTTCCAGCTGGGTTGGCAGTTCAGGTCATGGAGTTGGAAAACAGTTATTAACATAAGATTGTGTTTAGTGACGTGCATAGAGGTGTCCTGGGAAATAACACAAAGGCTAGAGATGAAACCCTGTGGGACATAACTGAAGCCAACCCAAGGAAAACTCAGGGGTGAACACAGTAGGATGCAGGGGGAGTGAAGTGCCACAGAAGTGGGGGTTCAGGCATGGTACACTTCCAAAGAGCAATGTGGTCCACGAGTCATTCTCACTAGCAAGACTGTGAGAAAGTTATTAGCGAAATATAACTTGGAATAAGATGAAAGGATACTTTAGAATGAGTCAACTGATTGATTATATAATTAAAATCCCAGATACGCTACTTAACACAAAGCATAAACATTTTTATGATCCTTATATCCATTTTCCAAGTACTTCAAAATACAATATATCAAAGAAAGGCTGTATGAGATAGACAATGAATAGTGTTATCATAAAGATATGGGCAATTATATGTACATAAAATATTAGTTTAATTTTGGAAAGGTCATTTTATTCTCAGGGCTTCATGCACCATGTACTACATGGTACAATTATACAAGGACTTTGATTTGTGAGCATTCAGACATCAATGGACCTTGCACCAGGAGCAGACTTAGACTCGAACAAATTGAAGAAGTAGCTCTTGTGTCTGTTGGACATTGTCGCAGTTGGGCTTGTTGTGCAATAGTATAGAAGAGTACAGTACAGTTAAGAACTGAGTGTGTTTTTTGTGTGATTGTTTTGTCAACACATTATGTTAAATAATTGTGTCAAATATGTATAAGACTCTCTTTGTTGGGCTTCCAAATTCATCAGACTTACTAATATTCTCCTGCAGTGGAACTCATTCCTAAATCGAGGACTTACTCTGTGAAAAATAAATACAGTAGTCTTAAGCACTTGTTTTTTCAGTACCAGGATTCTAACTTGGGACCTTGTGCTTGCCAGGTAGTCACTTATGCCTCTGAGCTGTCTCCTTGGCCCACATAGGCTTTTCTTAAACTCTAAAGTAATTCTATAATACAAGGAATATTGACCATTTTTATCCTTCCAATAAGTATCCAAAACTCACAATACAAGTAGTGTGCACAAGGTCACATGACTAGAAACACAAAATTTAAACATAAATATCCAATATGGAAAGACAAACCCAGGGCACACAATATAGCTCAGTAGTTCCAGGCCTGCCTGACAATAACAGGGTCCTGAGATTGATCACTGGTACCAAAAGAAAAAAAATAGGAGGAACTCAAATTAGAATATGTCCAATGACGCCTGATTCTGGGCTGGAGCCTTCAGACTGTGAGGGCCAGGGTTGGAAACCTGTGGATGATTTGCACTTCAACAATTTGATTATTCCAAGCCATGAACATACACTTTTACATTTGAGTTTCTTTCATTTGTCTTTGCAGTTGTCAGTCAACAAGTTTCCGTAAATAGTGGATCTTATAATCACACTTATAAATTACATTTCTGCTATTATTCACTTTGTGTAGTTAAAATACAATTGTTTACTTAAATTCATTTTCATATTGTACATTACTATATAATTAGTTTATGAAAATAATTCAATTTTGTATATGAATCTTGTATCTTGTAATGTATTTTAATTTATTTATCAGGTAAGTGCACATACATATATGTACACAAGCACACACACGTATATTTAAGGTTTTACTATTAAATTATTATGTTTGCTGATTCTCCCAAAGTCAGTTTCCTTAAATCATTCTCAGAAACTTGTTCATTCAATTAGTAAAATTAAGTTTCAGTAAAAAATATTTACTGTATTTTGTTTCTGTTCTATAAATTTCTGTAAATTCTACAAATGACTCATTTTATAGATTAATATAACAAGTATTAAGATAATAACTATTTGTTTCAAGGTTTTATTTGATGATAAAATTTGAAGAGTCATTGTGTGAGATAAAACTTGAAATTTATGGTTTTCAGGATATTTGTAGAGAAGTAAATGAGTATCAGAAAAGATCTTCAAATGAAATATTTTGTTTACTCTTTACCTTTCACAGTACTTGTTCTCTGCCTCTATCCATATGATTTATTATTTTATTGACAGCTCTTAAATATATTTAAATCTTATTTTGATTTTTTTCTGCATTCAGCAGAAAAATTGATCAAAATAGTGTATACTATTATGCTCAAAAGCAGTTTTATCCTGACAGAATTGTAACATCTCAACCAATTTACTAAATTCAATCTCTGTTAAATACATGATGAATTTAAATCTAGAAATTTACAACTTAAGAATTATTGTCTGAAGCCATTAGGCTTTTGTTTAGTTTAGTTGAAATAATTTAGTATTTAGCATGCATTTTAAATGCATAAGTACTAATAATAAAAGATGATTCTTACCCTTCTGTTATTCAGCATTAATGACTGAAGAGCACACTGCTGGTAACAATGGTATAATAAGAAGAATGATAAGAATACTTAGAAAGTAATTTTAAAATAAATTTAATTCAGAATATATTAGGATGGCTAACAATATATCTTTAAAAGTGAAAATATCATTAAATGACTTACAATCCAGCATTTCCCTAACCTTCAATAATTATATATTTTAAAAGTTGGCACCCAGGCAAATGCTGCATCTTTTTCCTCAGAATTAAAAGAAATTTTTAGAAATATACATATATAGGTTTAGGGAGACAGCTCAGCCCCATAAGCACCTGCCTGGCAAGTGCAAGGTCCTAAGTTTGATTGCTGGTGCCCAAATACAAATATCATTACTTACAGTAGCTTTCATCACTATGCACATAAGGAAAACTGTTATGTTACTAGTTACTCCATCTTAGACTTCTCAACTTCTGACTATAAATCTCTCAGCCTCAGCAAATCTGTCATAGTAAGCAATAAAAAATGACTTCTCTCTCACACATATACGGACTAACTTACACACATACAGAAAAGTTTTATGACTTTTTCTAAAATAATTCAATTCCTCTTTAGACAAATCACATAAAATGTACTAAATATATAAAAGTCATTTGTCAAAATTATGGGAGAGCAATGACGAGAAGAACTGTGAGACCAAAATACTAGTAAACCCTTAAAAATTATTGTAATATTCAACCTCATGAACAAACAGAAGTGTCACTGTAGCAAGGGGATAGCCTGATAACTGGGAAGGACAAAGAGTGATTGGATATTGGCAATGTGGGTCGGCGTTATCAGCTGCTTCATCAGAATGTGACCTTGTGTAAGTTTGCACTTTCAGAGAAGATCCAAACCAAATCAATCTTAATAATACTTGTGTTTTTTTTACACCTATAACTATGGTCTGCAGAACTGTGTATATGTATTTATATTTTCATGTAGTATCATTTCATATTTGTACTTTATATCATATAGTACTTAGCATATGCTATTTTTTTTTTTTTTTTTTTTTTTTTTGCGAAACCAGGGATTGAACTCAGGCTGTTGCACTTGCCAGGGAAGCAATTATTCTACTGAGCCATCTCCCTGGCCCCAGCATATATGAAGTTGCATACCTATATTTTACATGACAATGTGTATGATTTCATGTATTATGTAATTGTTATAAATTCTGACATATGGAGCTGGGGAGATAGCCCAGTAGAATAAGCTCTTACCTGGCAAGTTCAATCCCTGGTTCTGCAAAAAACAAAAAGAAATAAAAAAATAAATGCTGACATAAACATCCTGAAAATAAAGCAATCATGTATTTCAAATTGTTGAATCAAAATCATGAGTTTCACAGAATACAAATGAGGAAGACCTTCACGAACATTTGTCTTTCAATGAGTGCTCTTGGTTTTTTTTGTGTGTGAATTTTCCATGAATTGAATATAGTATTCATTAGAAGAATCGATTTTAAGTGGTTGTTTAATAAAACTATGATTTACATATGTTCATCAAAAAGTGTTAATTAAATCTAGTCAAAGTGGTCATTTATGATTTTATAATTAAATCAATAAAATATGTACAATGAGAAGACAGATTTGTACTAATAGTGTTTGGACAGGATGTCATTTCTGCACCTTATACTATGAATAACTACTACAAAGACAACAATATGCAATGTATTAATTATTATAACTGTCTTATAACCTCTTTTGGTGCTGTCTCATTGCTATTTGTTTCTCAATAAAATGCATAAAAATAGAATATGAACTCTGAATTTTCTTTAGTGTCACTTTCTAATAAACATAAAATTTAAAGTGAGCTACATATCACATTTGCTGCATTCTAATTTTGTTAAAAATAATGTGCTATTGTGTGTGAGTGCTAAGAAGAACATTTACCAACAGGCCACAGATACTTTGAAAATTTCATGCTCAAATACCTTGACTGGGTTTTTAAGAAAGCAGAATATACAAGAAATAAATAAAGGAGGGCAAGACAACAAGCAGACAGCTAAGGAGCAGAAGATGAAAGCAAAGAAAATCTTCCAGCTTTAAAACAAAAGATGGTTGCATAAAATTTATAAAAGAATAATAATTAACATAAATTAGAATGGCAATGTGAAACTTTATGATTTATTTTAAAAGGACAAGAAAAGATGATTAGAATACAGAATAAGAAGTACTGATTATGCTGGTTTATAAAAGCTAATAATTACAGGAATAATTTCAAAATATTGTGAATGTGATCAATATAATTGCAGTTCCACAGGGCACCATGATTTTAAATAGTTTTTAAAATATCTTCTTAAAATTCTGTTTGCTGAAATAATTAAAATGTTGTGACATGTATGTCATTTGCATCTTTTCTTAGTATGGAATTCTGGTGGTTTCTAAAGTACAAGATGCAATGAAAAAGAAGAAGTGTTTAAAATAAGAACAATGATAACTGACTGTCGGCTGTTGTCCCAACTGAAATTGTATCAGATAAATATTTTTCTGTGAAAATTTAAGAAATAAAGATCTAGCAGATTATTAAAACCAATGCTGCTTTGTATGAACTAACATGAAAATTATAAGACATTATTTCTTCAAAATAACATGTACTTCACATTATACTTTATTTTCTCTTTGTCAAGGCATGATTTGTTGTATTTATTTGGAAAGATCTATAATACCACTAAAACATTGCTTGATAACTCATTAATCCTTTGAGTTATTTTTAAACAAATTTCAGAGGAGTACGAAATCAATATCGAAGATCGCTGCATACTAAAAACATTCCAATGAGTTGAAAATGCAAGAACTTATTAATAATATTCTACTGCTAATAAAATGAACTCGTAGTATTCAGAAAAATATGAGAAAATTGACATAACATTCTCTTCTATTGACAATTAGCACAGTAAAAGAAATAAAGGTTACCGCATCTTGTATTTATGAATGCAAATAGACTAATTACAATAATTTTGCCCCTATTGTGAACATGTTTTTAATACCTATGAATAAGAATAAGTATTATTATTGATGTTTAACACAGAATTTTTAAACTTTTAAGTTACAAAATGATCAGTATTGGGGCTCGAGTGAAAGCTCAGTAGAATAAGCACTTGCCTGGCAAGAGTGGGGTCCTGACTTCAATCCCAAGAACCCCCCCAAAAAATCAATATTGATTATCTTACGTGTTAACCACTGTTTAACTTTGAAAATATCAGTCTCTGAGCAGCCCTCTTGCATGGAGCTGAGTTTCACTTATTCCTCTGTGTACAGCCACCATATTGAAAATGAAGAAGAATAGATATCTGAAATGGCATTTCTCTTAAGTACTGACAGTTGTACACAAGCAAAGTAATAAAGCAACTGAATGTTATATATGAATAAGAAGATAAAAATTAAAATTCACAATTTGCAATTTTATATATAGTTCCACTTTTGTACTCTGAGTTAAAGATACATAACATTTGAACCCTAATGAAAAGTTTTAGAAATGAAATAAAACCATGCTCATGATTGGTAGTTTATTTTAAAATAGTGACTATGAAGAGATGAACTCATATGCGTTTCAATGTTTAAATCAAGATAAATATATCCAACATGAATGCAATTGAAACCCTAGACTATTCAAATTTCTTTCCTAAAAAATTGAAGTGTCCATTTTATATCAATCTCTCATCCTAGAAGCACCAAATATCAGTCTAAATATATCATGTTTCATTGAAATACCTACTAAGGAAAGATTCTTATAATTTTGCTCATTCATAGGAATAAGCCGGATCAGTTCCAGATTTCACCGTTCAAAAGTAAAATAGATGCTGGACCAGATCAGATGGTTGAAATCATCAGCATCCTCCCTAAAACCTTCCTGTAGGAACACTGGGAAACATTGAAAAGCTATAAATACAACATAAATGACATAACAGTGATTCCATTACTATAATAACATTGCTGAAATTAATGTCACATGAATTTGGTTGTTCCCGTTAAACACAGAAGGGTTAAAGTGAGCTGGTGAAGTTCATGTAGACCGGTTCTGCACTACTAATAAGTGCCTGAAGAGCTTTCCGATCGGCATGGTCTTAGATCCTGAAGGAGAATCTCAGGTTGAGGTTTCCAAAAGCTACATTTATCTAAAATACTGAGATGAACTTCAGTCCTCAGCACAAAGTTTGTAACCACAGAATAATATAAGGATATTCAGAGATAGAGAAGAAAATCCAGAAATCTGGGTTGGTGAAAATCAGAGTTGCTGGTATACGTGAAACCGTTGTAGGAATTTCTTGATTGAACTGCAGAATTCAAATAACTGTTCAACCCTTTCTCCTCATCATACTTTTTGTTTGAAAAGGGCTCCTACAATCAGATCAATTTACTTTTTTTACTCAGGACCTCTCTTTGACATTTCTGTTTGTTCATTTAAATGACAAGTGTCCTCCACCCTTGGAAAGTGTAATTTTAAATCCTTCTGTCATGCTGTGTTTAGCTTTTCCTCCTCTACTTTACATAAACACAGTAGTTGTAGAGATAGTTTGGAGGTCTAAGTGCCTGCCTTATGAGCGGGGTCCGACCCTGGGGCACCACATGCCATGCCCTTCTCAGAACCCCTGGAACACTGTTCTGGCCACCAAGACCAGGAGTGTTGGAGCAAGCCTACAATTCCAGGACTGGGGATACTGAGACAGGAGGATCACTGTGATTATGAGATGCCTCTGTACCAAAGAAAGAAAAATTAGAAAATAATTAAGTGAACATAAACTCCCCTTGGTGAACTAAGTAATACAAATTCACAGCTGCTACCATGGTGAGAGAAGCACCCACCTTACACCTAGACAGACTGTAGTCTTCTCATTCATAGCCACAGCCTGTGAGGCTGAGCCCAGCACCCTTTAGGCCACTTCTACACAGATGGACATTTCTCTCCCTCAGCCTCACAGTTGCCTGCTCCTTACTTTCTGGCTAATTTTTCCTGCTCCAAGTGCTCCACCTAAAACCAAAGTCTTCCGTATCAGGGAGCCAAGACAACTTTGTGGAAAAATAAGGTACTCAAATCCTACATTCAGATTTTACAAACTTTGATTTACATAAATTC
The DNA here is from genome assembly GCA_004027165.1 of Ctenomys sociabilis. Taxonomy (NCBI): domain Eukaryota; kingdom Metazoa; phylum Chordata; class Mammalia; order Rodentia; family Ctenomyidae; genus Ctenomys; species Ctenomys sociabilis. The sequence continues at coordinate 34,483 of PVKA01008378.1, forward strand.
AAAAATCTTCCATTCCTTCAAACCTTAGTTGGGAATTGTTAGTTTTCTTTCAATTTTACTTCAGTACCAAGGTACTGAGAGGGTGAAGGAGTAACTACAACAGTTAGTGTTTTCATGTGTAACAACAACAGCACAGGAGAAGCCATATTGACTTGTTAAACTAGGTGGACTATTTGACTTCATGGTTATAAGGCACATTCTTAAAGTGATTTCTATTCTATTTTAATTTTTTATATTTTTGTCTTTTTAAAAAAGTATTAGTTTAGTTTGGCATATACAGGGTCTCACTACACAGATCAAACTCCTAGTGATTCTTCTGTTTCAGCCTCCCAAGAGCTGGGATTACAGACAGGTGCCACCATGTCCAGTCTCAGTTCCCATCCCCACGCACCATGGGGATGGGGCCGGCAGGACAGGTTGGGGATCGAACCCCGGTCCCTGTGTCTGCATAAGCAGGTGCTTTAATCACCGAGCTATCTGGCCAGCCCAGTTATTTCTATTTTAAAAAGGCCTTGTCAGTTGTATGTATCATTAAAAACGATCACTTTTAAATTTATTTTTTGCCAGGCGTGGTGGCGCAGGCCTGTAATCCCAGCACTTGGGAGGCTGAGGCAGGAGGATTATTGTGAGTTCAAGACCAGCCTGAGCTACAAAGTGAGCTTAAGTCCAGCCTGAACTGCAGAGTGAGACCCTGTCTCAAAAAGACCAAAAAAAAATAATAAATAAGTAAATTTATTTTTTATACACAAATTCATAAAAATTGTTCACTACATACTTATGAAGTCCATGAATCATTCTGACACACTTATACATTGAGGAGTGTTTATATCCAGGTAAGCATATCTATTTTCTCAAATATTTAACATTTTTATAATAAAGATCCTTCCACTTGCTTTATTTTCTTTATTTTTGAAAAGAAAAAAATAGTCAAAAAAAGTTTGTAAATTATTCAGAATTTCACTAAGCAAAAGGATAGAAATTCACAATGAATGTTGTTACACTGCATGTTGTTATCTTCAAATTAGTTGTTCAAATCACCAGATATAAATATGCAAAACTGGGCAAAAATTACAGAAAATTAAGAAGGAGAGAAGAAAGTAGAAACATTAACTGCTCCTTTTAACAGAGCAGCAGCAGACGAGTATGATCTGTAATTACCTGCCCTTGCTATGCTGAAATGAGAGCTCACTGCAGGACAAGCTGGCTATGCAGGGTGGGCACTGTGGAAACCCAGCCCCAGGGCACATGCGTGGAGCGCACTTCTCAGCCCTGCCCCTGGGAGAAATAACAAAGTGCTATCTCAGTTCTCCTGTGACCAAGACAAGCAGGTATGTAATGGAGTAGGCTTGAGCTGACATCTGGTTAGAGAATGAGAGACAAAAATGATTTCTGCTGTTAACCTAGTGCCACTGTGAAGCGCGCGCGCGCGCGTGTGTGTGTGTACACACACGCGCGCGCATGCGCACCTGTGTTCTCCAATTATTTTTTTCAGTACACTAGCAACCTGGAAAAGATGCCTAAATATTGTCTAATTAGAATCTGATAAGGTATTATCTTGGCGAGCCCAGCCAGGGTGTAAAAAAGGAATTGTTTGGGCAGTTTTACTGTTCTCTGAAGCCTATGGACGGAAGCCAGGAAGACCTATTCTCACCGCCAGCAGCAGCATGCCTGGCCACCTGTTCCCCCTCCTTTAGGCTGTGCCAGGGTACACTAGTGGCTGCTCCCCACGCTATGGGGTGGGGTTGCAAGGATTCCTGTACTGCTAGGTCAGGTGCAGCACAGACCAGCCAGTTCCATGCGTCCTCAGACGGGTTCATCTGCATGCGTCCTGGAGGGTAGTATGCCTTTCTTGTCCCCGACACTTTGATATTCTTAGAAATTTGTTCAACTTTTTCATTCACTTGATTTTTTTTTTTTTTTTTTTTTTTTTTTTGCAGAACCGGGGATTGAACTCAGACCCTTGCACTTGCCAGGGAAGCGCTTATTCTACTGAACCATCTCCCCAGCCCCTCAACATTTTCATTCATTTTAGAGAAGTAGCTTTCAATAAAGTGGTTTCCTGCTAAAGCACTCTCCTTTCCCATTATACATAAAAGGTAAGGTCATTGTTTCCAGGGACTATATGGGCTTCTTCCACTATTCACTACTAACTTCGGTTAGATCTCCACCTTCTTTTCAGAGAATCCTGAACCTGTAACTTAGAAACGTGTGCTTAGGTTCTGAGCAACAGGGGCATTCGGTGAAGTCAGCCTGACTGTGAGTACTCAAGGGGAGCGCAGGAGGATTTTTTTACCCTGTCATTATAGTTGGAGCTTTCTAAGCTGTTTTTCAGCTTATGATGAAAAACAAACTTCTGTCCCTACTGCCTTAGAAAATGCAATTACCAAAGACTTTTTAATTGGAATAAATGAAAGGATGCTGCTAAATGGAAATGTGGGGTTGGGGGGCTCCACATTGGTGTTGAGGGATCACGGCAGCATGCAGGCAGTGGAGCGCAGGTATGCCCTGGGTCTGCAGCCTTCTGTGGGCGCTCCAGAGAAAGACAACACGTCTGCACTTCTTCCCCTCCTTCCACTGGCCCCATGCTGTATCTTGCAGAAACACCTACAGAGCCGCTGGCCTCACGCTTAGGCTGTGCAGTGGTTGATACATTGTGTCAGCTTGGCCCAATGACTGCGGCGCCGTTCCGGCATAGTTCCGCCTGGTGGGGGTCCCACTCTAGAACGCAACTGGTTCTGCTCCAGGGTGAATCAGCAAAAAAAGACCATATAAAGGAGGCTGAAGAAGTGGTTGATCTCTCTCTCTCTCTCTCTCTCTCTCTCTCTCTCTCTCTCTCTCTCTCTCTCTCTCTCTGTCGGAGGAGCTTCAGTCTTCGCATTCAGCTTGGCCTTCATTGCCTGGCTTGAAGCACAGACTCTTCGGCATCCGGCTTGAATCCTTTGCTTGCAGCGCAGACTTGTCAGTATCCATCACAGACTCCAGTCTTCCGTCATAGACCCATTAGCTGATGGACAGAGCACAGCAGTGAGCTTCAAACCTGGGGACTGAATTCTTCAGTCTGGGGCGTGCAGACGCCCTTTGCACACTCCCTCATCTGGCTTTGTGGCTGACTGTCTTAAACTAATCTTGTAATTCTTTATTTTGTGTTAATATCTGTTCCTTATACTATATCTGTTCCTCTAAGTAAAACCCTGACCACTACAGGCAGTATCTCTAAAAACTGTACACAATTTAACCTTGATAATCTGAAAATAAAATGACTTTTATTTTATTACTATACTGTTTTGGTCCACTAAGAATTAGGAAATGGTGAGGAGTGGGTACAAAATGGCAATCTAAGTTACAATTCTCTTCTTCAGCCAGATGTTTTCCTCAAAAGGCAGGAAAGTGAGGGGCAAGGCTTACATCCCACCTTCTGCTGTTCTTCCTTACCAAAGGTTCTTCAGTAAAGGCTTAGACAATATAAGAAAGAAACCTCCAAAACAGAGGACATGGGTGATCCCACCCGCAGCAGCTGACTAGTCTCTCCGGGGCTGTAGGTCTCCACAGCCTGGTTAATGAAAACAAACATGATGGAAAGTTTCTTCAACCTCCTTCTAACCCTCAGGCCAATAAAACAGTCCTGTCCTCAAGCGGCTCTGAAGCTCCATTGACTCCAGACTCCTTAGAGAGACCCAAATTCCTCAGTCTCCTCTTTGTAGTCCTCAGCCAGCTGTAAGCTGTGCAAGCCAGCCGCGCATGCTGCCGAGCTTCATTCTCTTCTAACTCATAATGCATCCTGCCCTGCAGAGAGTGCTCAGGCACAGAGCAGAATGCAGGACTCTAGCTTCCCTTTTCAATGCCAGATATGTGAGGAATGGTTACACCAATTTTTAGAAGAACGTGGTAGGTTAGCAGAAGAAAAACAGGCTTTGATTCTTGCCTTTGATGTTTTGTGGAAAATGTGCAATTTGCCGTGGTGGCTTGCTGTAACCAAGATGGAAAGTGAGAATCAAAAGAGTCTGAGGAATGATGGAGATGAAGAATATGCCTCAGAACAAGGAGGGGTGACCTTGAAGACATCATCGCTCTGATAGAGCCAGGGGGAACTCACGGACTAAGTACAAAGTATAACATGGCAGCTGTTCTCATAATGGGAAGGAAAAGGCACATTTGAACTCCCGTTAACCAGGAAAGGTGAAGAGAATTTACACCAGGTAAAGGAAAATCAGCTACCTGATTTTCACAGATGCTTACAAGTTTTCATAAATATACAAACAGATTCATCTTCCAAGGAAGTGCAGCCTCTACTAGGATGATATTTTCTTAGGCAATAAGCCTCAAATATTCAGCAAAAATTCTTCAAACCCCAGACCCCTATGACTGAATCCTTGGGTACAGCCTTTTCTGTGTTTCACAGTCTAGATCTAGAAGATGATAGAAAGGACATGGGCTAAGAAGAAATACAAGTCAAAAGCATGGCCCTTGCAATTCTCTATGCTTTATACACCCACACTGTGCAAGGGAAACTCCAAGGCAGATAGCAAAAAGAACGCCTGCTTTAATGAAGTGGTGGACAACTGAACAAAGCCACCATAAAACTGGGCCCTTATTCCATGTGTCAGGTAACCAGAACACCTGAGCAAAGGCACTTGAACATTGTCTGCCCTGCTGCGAGAAAGGGGTGAGGCCAGCCCAAGCCACTCACCTGTCACTTGGAGGAATGAAACTGGAGAGGCCTGGATAATCCATGGTGAACTCGTCCACAGGCATCTGCACCACCCTAGGAGGAGCCCTGGGTGTCCCTGGACATCATGGGTAGGAAAGCATAACTGTCCCCCAATACAGGGTCACTTGCATTGCTGAATTTCATTCTTTGAGCACCCTAGACCTGTAGTCACAGTCCGGGTTGTGCAGAGTTTCATTGCACCTGCTCTGACTCTCAACCATCAAGTGTTCAACCAAGGTTTGCTAATCCCACAGTGACACACTCCATCCATAGGAAGAGGTGTACTTATAAATTTTGGGGAGTCCTATGAAGATATATCACTTGTTGAGACTACACCAAGGGTCTCTTAACTAAGTAGCCAATGGTGTGTCCTGCTGCATCATATAACAGCATATGTGGGAGTGAAAATTCAGCAATTCCAGTAGCTATAAAACTAAAGCATCCCAGAAGATATTCAAATCTAAACCAATATTCAAAGAAGAGGTCCTTAAAGGCCTCAGCCTCTCAATGCCAGATTTCTCAGCAAGGCTTCCTGTCCCCTCTCTCGCTCCCTTGCCATCCTCCCATTCTTCCCACAATAAAACCTTACAAGAAGATGGGATAGAATAAAACCTCTATGTGGATAGTAAGACAGTAACCCAGCCCACCTTCTGGTGGCAGATCTGTGAAAGTTCCTCTCCCAGATTCTAGACACAAACTGGTTCTAAGTCCTTTTTTTATTGGCAGAACCAGGGATTGAACTCAGACCATTATGCTTGTTAGGGAAGCGTTTATTCTACTGAGCCATTTCCTCAGCTGTGGTTCTTAAACCTAGATGTCAGAAATGCTCATTTCACCACCCCAGTTCCCGTTTTCTCTTTGCCTTTGAATAGAAAAAAAGCCATTTTAAAAGAAAAACACAATACTGCGGCAGTTCTCCCATGGGGCTTTAGAGGCACACCACTTCCACATCCCCACAGCCCCAGCCCAGGGGAAGGACTTAAGGAATCCAGACTTGAAGCAGGGAACTATCTTACTGTACATGGGTGGTATTCTAATGTGCAGACCAGCCTGGGAGATGGCCAGCTACAATATTATCTAAATTCAATTCTCTAGCTAAGAATGGATTTAAAAGTCTCAAAGGAAAAGAGTAAAATATCCCTTCAGAGAATACGGTATAGGAAGTACACTCTTATACCTTGGAATAATAATATACTTTTCTAGAGGTTTAGATGGAGTAGCTGCTAGATAGATGTCTTGCCTGAAGGGAGCAGTAAATATATCTATGCTAAGAAGGAGGAGGGAGGAGGAGGATAGGAGGAGGAAAAGAGGACCAGGAGGAAAAAAGGAGGGGAGAAGAGAGGGAGGAGGAGGAAGAGAAAAGGAAGGAAGGAGGAGAAGAAGAGAAGAAAAAGAAGAGGAAGAAGAAGGAGGAAGAGGCATAGGAGAAGAAGAAAATGAAGAAGAGGAAACGGGATAAGGAAGAGGAAGAAGGAGGAGGGGGAGAAGTTAGGAAACTGTCTTTGTGGAAGAAATAAATAATCTAAATCCCCATCAATTCAGGGCTATTCTTGAAAGAAAAAGTTTCCTGTTGTTGGCGGGGAGATGGCTAACCAAGTACCTTAGCATGTAACTAGATAGTCCTTGGATTACTATGAAGATTTGCACAATGCTTAAACCAGCTGAAGTGATATCTGTGGGTTTGGAGGTTGAACACTTCTAAGCAGATAAAAAGAGGGCAGAAGCCATGTGCACTAATATAAGTGAAAAAATGTTAATTTGTCATAAGTACAAAATTCTATTCCACAAAGTATGTGTGTTATCTTGATAGGCAATTAAAGATATTAATAAATATCAGTTTTCTGAGTGACAAGCTTGCCATTTGAATACAGAAGGGCAGTGAGTAATTCTGACTCACGGACTACTGTTCAAAAGTAAGGAAGATGTCTTTATTGTTGGCAGTAGCAGGTGAATGGCTACTAGAAGAAAAAGAGAGTTTAAAGGACAGAAACATGAATGAACAGAAGAAATCACAGAAGTTGAGTGATGGGACAACAATTAAATTACGTACACAAGTTCCAGCAGAATGCACTTCTATGGTTTAATATTCAAGAATTATCTATGAAAAAAAAATTTAGTTTGGCACTAAAAAAGATTCATACCTCCATTAGAGAATAGATAGAAATAGAAAAACGTCCAAGTACTTTTAAAGATTGCTACAATTTTTAGAGCAGTAATTCTTATGTCATTTACATTGTAATTATCATAATTTGCATTGGTTGAAAATTATAGATAATATTATATTCTCCAGGATAAATTATTACAGGCCCAATGGCTTAAAGTACACAGTTTTCACATATCATAAAAAGTCATATGTAAATATTTTATTTCAGAAATCTGTCTCATTTCATATCACTTTATTGAGATTTTCTCAAAACTTCCTAGAATTATTACATTGAGGATGACTCTATAAGAAGAAATCATAGTCCTTTGAAAATCAAATTATGTCCTAGAAAAATGAAAGCCTACAAGTTTTTTTTCTTAAATGATGTGAATTTTAAAAGCCCCGTCCAAACCCTCAGGAAATATTTGTGCTGTTGGTACAATCATGATGTCCTAGATTTTATGTAAGATCACATCAGCAGGCTTTGGTCAATGAAGTGTACAAACACTGAGAGACATTTAAGCCTCAAACTTAAAATATTTTAAATATTTTTCAATGCTATTTACATTGTGTAAATTTTGTTTCAGAAAATTTTATGGATAAATAAAACTGTTAGAGGTGCACTTTATGCAAATAACAGCTATAGATGTCTCACTCAGGCATTGGAAGAATAGCTTAATGGAAAAAAAAGCTCTTTCAACACAGGCAGTTGTATAATTCTTATTTGATTCAAAAAATATGAAACACATCTGGTTAAGCCTCAGATACACTGGCAACATGAGGGACCAAGGTGGTAGGGGCAGGGGCTTGCAGCAAGCTGTCTTCCTTCCTTGGAGAGAGCACTTCTCAGTTCTGTTGCAGGCGCTGAGAGACAAAGAGTTTGGTGCAGATTTGTTACGGTCCTGCAGATGGGAGCCATGCCCTGGAGGGCACTGTCTGACTAGGATGCGGGATGACCAGAAAGATACCACTGTGGGGTCAAAGAGCAGATACACTTCTGACATTCTGTGTCACTTTGTAAGTAAAGAAAAATGTTCACATATACAAAATCAGTAAGTTGTCTTTGGATCAGTACAATATCAAGAAATGTAGTTTTCTTAATTTTATTCATGGTTGTATGTGATGCCTAGTACTTGGTATTTGTAATACATGTACATCAGACCTTGAATACTCTCGTAACACTAAAGCCACCCTATTCTGATGCCCTTTAATAGTCTTCCATTTTTTTCCTACTATATTTCTTTTATTCCTCTGTCACAGTTCATCTTTTTTTTCCCAATGTAAGAGAAACCCTGCAATATTTAAAATTCAAGTTTATCCATTAGAGAAGTACAAATCAAAACAACTCTCAGGTTTCATTTTATAAGAGCCAGCATGGCTTTGATCAATAATATGCACACATACACAGTTCTGGCAAGAACGTGCAGAGACAGTTCAGCAGTTTAAGTGCCTGCCTGGCAACTAGGTCCCAAGTTCGATCCCTGATGCCAGGCTGCCCAGGAATCCAGGCCACTAAAACCAAGTGCGGAGGTGCACGCCCGTAATCTCAGTGCTGGGGAGGCCAGAGCAGGAGATCGCTATGATTTTAAACTGCATAGCAAGACCCTGTATTAAAAGAATTAAAAGTTTTTTTAAAAGTGTGTGTGGTGAGGGGCATTGTTAGAGAGAATGTAAATCAACACAAAAGCTACAGAAATCAGTATGGAGACTTCTCCAAAACAAAAATAGAAGCTCCATTTGACTGAGGAATACATTCGTTAGATGTGTTTCCCAAAGAGTTCACACCTCATACTAAGATGATACATGCGACCCCACAGTTACAGCAGCTCAACTCATAAGTGCCAACTGACAGAAACAGCACAGGCCTATCCAGAGATTCATTTTTTTTTTCTTTTTAAATGTGACATGTGTACACAATGAAGTATCATTCAGCCGCAGAGAAGAATGACATACTCTAATTTGCAGAAACCTGGATAGAAGCTGAGGCTACCGTGTCAAGTGAAATAGGTCCCAGGGTGTTGGCCCGAGACTTGTTGCTCGCTTGATGTGCAGTGTGCTTTCTTCTTATCCTTCACTCTTCCAGGCAGTCTCAACAACCAGGAAAGCAATCGGGTTACAAAGGACACGAAGCCTTCATCCTAATGTCTGCAATGATGCATTGCATAAGAGAGACTTTGGGACGGTCACATAGCTCAGGGCCCGGGGGTTTGATACCTAGGCCTGCTGTACTGGCCACGCTTCTGGGCCACGCTGAGGCAGCAGTGAGACTACACTTGGTGGAATGTCCCTGTTTTCCCTGCACTGAGGAGACTGTAAACAGGAGAATTACTGTGAGTACTATCCACGTAGTGAGACCCTGTACACCCTGTCCTAAACACACACAGAAACAGAAAGAAAAGGAAAGAAAGAAAGAATGACTGCGGAGCACAGGGCCTAGGGCTAACACCTGTTCCTGGTGGAAAGCACAGTAAGTAAAGTCTCTAGCCGCACTCGTGTGCTGCGTGGTCTACTGTGTCACAGAGTCACGCTATGTGTATAAGACTGCAGCACAGACAGAAGACACACAACAGTCACTGGCATAACCAAACTGTCCAGTCCTTGGGGGCTATTGCACAAGGGGAAAAAACAATCTCTTAAAATTATGCCCATGGCAAGTGGAAAAAAGTCCAGATTTCATCTTATCTTGCCCCTTCCTTGAGTCAGGGTCCAACTCTAAATAAAAATTTGGCTGTTCTTCTATTGATGGCCCTGCCTGATTTTTCTCTCAATCAGTGTGGTCTCCCTGTCCTGAAGGTGAAGTTCTCCAAAATTTAAGCTTCATGTCTATGATCCTGCAGGCTTGGTTTGTTGGTCTTTCCACATTTTTATGTCAAAAGGTCCTGTCTCCATATCATACTGCTCCAAAACTGGAAGAAAAGCCTCAAAAGTAAAGAAAAATTCAGTAACTGGTAATAAGCAAACATGACTCTCCAACCATATTCAATTTTAATTTGTCAAAGGTTATCTGTGTCCAGATAACTGGTCCAAGACAAGATCAACTTATTCCTGAAGGAAAAACAACATGATCAGGAGACTCGAATCAGGTGGATGACTTCTTATTCAAATACACTGTTTTTAAATGAAAATATACGAGAACTCAAGGATGGAGGTGAAATAAATGGAAAGGAGAAATGATACAGGAACTGGGAGTAAGAAGATGAAATGAATATCTATTACGTACATGTGTCAACTCCCCATAAGGAATGCAAAAATTTAGTACTGCACAATGTACCAGCAAAATTTTTAAAATACATGAAAATTACAAAAACATTTCAAAACTCAAACAACAGTGAGGAAAGCACCAATATTCAAATATAAGAATCATTATTGATCTTTAAATAAATGTGTGCTTGTCATTTGGTAAAGTTTTAAGAGACAAAGTGGATAACAATAAAAGTATCAAGAATTCAAATGAAAATATTCTTGGAAAATCAAAGCTAAATTAAAACACAAGGTGCAGTTTAAGGCCAGGTTATCTAAACAAAGAAGAGAACTGTTGGATGAAATCAAAAGGCAAAATTTCTTAAAGAATAAAAGAATTCTGAAAGGAATAACAGTCCTCATAAGATTAAACTAATAAGGAAACAGAATCAGTGATGTTTCTGTAGGATTTAGCCAACTAATCTTTCAAGACAAACAAGTTTTTAGAAATCCACAGGTTAGAAAAACCAGTGTTACAGTCTAAATTTTATTCTCTACAGCAAAAGTTACTGGAGCCACAGATGAGTAGGAATGCTAAAAGGGCCATTTTGGTAAATTGCTGCTATATCAAAGCAGAATAGGGATAAAAAGAAGACACTCCCCAGACTGCACGGGGATCTTGACAAACACCAGCACCTTCTGCAAATGCAGCAGGTGGCCGAAACTCAGGCTGTGCGGTTTATAGTTAGCCATTCTGAGGAAAGCCTGGCAAAGCTTCCATTTAGGGATCTGTTTTAGGGGTCTGGGGAGATGGCTTAGTAGAATCAGCACTTCTCTGGTAAGTCCAAGGACCTGAGTTCAATTCCTGTTTCCTCAAAAAATAAAATAAGAAAGTCTATTTTCCTGATCTAAACACTTCATGAATGGCGTACTCTAGACAAGGAATGAAATTTCAACAATATCCGCAGCTTCTACTGTCCCTTTCTTACAGAGAGGCAAATCTATAAGACTGAGATGAACACATGAAACTTATAATCAAGACCATAGGCCCATCCTTGGTGGAGCTGTGATTTCAGATTCCAAATGCTTCACCATTTCAAATTTACCATGACAACAGAAAAGCTCCAGTGTCACGTTCCAGCTGGGAAAAGAGCAAGAGGAAATTCTCAGTACGGAGAACTACACCAGAATGGTCAAAGGAGGTAAACAGACATGAAGGGAACTATCAGAAACTCAAGCCTCAGGAAACTCAAGCAACTACAAAACACATGTCCTCCCAGGCAGATTAGCATTAAACCTCTCTGCATTGTGTATTGACATAATTTCCAGTTACTCAGCTTCTAGATTTCAACAAAAGCATACTAAAAGATATTATGAAATTATGTGGCAAAAGAAATTATGCCACATAAAAAGCAAAGCAAACATCAGACACAGATATGACTGATATTTGAGTTATTAGATAGGAGATTTAACATACATGTAATGAGATGTTAGCAACCCTTAAGATAAGATAGATAACATAATGGAGAGTCAAAGCAGAATCATAAAACTTCTAAAGAACAAGCATAAAAATTTAGAAATCAAAAACACTGCAAACCAAATCTCTCAAATGTACCATAACTGAAATGAAAACTACCATTGATTGTCTGAACAAAAGCCAAACTGCACACAGCTGAGAAAAAAAAGTTAGCTGAAGATAGGTCAATAAAATCCTCACCTAAATAAGTAGATTAAAAAAATCAAATATATACAAGAAAAATGAGACAATCTTTAAGAGGAATTATCCATGTATAATTAGAATATCGAACTAAAACAAAAAACCTATAGAATTATTAACATTAGTACAACTGTATACTTTTAAAAACTAGCAATCAGCTGAAAGTTACAAGAATGAAAACAGAAAAAACTCATGCATATTATACTTATTTATTTATTTTGGTGGAACTGGGGATTGAACTCAGGACCTTGTGCTTGCCAGGGAAGCGCCTATTCCACTGAGCCATCTCCCCAGCCCACATATTATATTTAAATTATATAAAGTTAAGGCAAATAGAATATTCTGAAATAGTACATGGTGAGAATTGATTAGGAAATATTTTTGCTATATAGGAGTTACAAAGAAACTTTACAAACAACAGAATAGAGTGAAAAAACTAATATTTAAGGCATATATATATAAATGTTTAAATATATATATATATATATATATATATATATATATATATATATATATATATAAATCAGAGTACACTCACATCAAATACAACATCCCCTGAAATAAGCTTTAAACAGAAAAGGTAACATAAAATAGTTATTTTGAGACAAGAAAAATCTAAGAACCTCTGTGGCAAATAAATCACCATTGCAAGAAATTCTTTAAAAATTATTTCACAAAAGATGTAAATAGGTTTGAAACTAGTATACACATGATGGAGGCAAGGCTATCATAGTACAAATAACTGAAAGTAAGATAGAACTTTTTATCTTTCATGCGTGTAATCTGAAAAATAAGTTTATAAAATAATAATAGTCACTGTGTGTTGAGTGATTCTTATGCATGGATATGTTAAATGAATAACATTCTTTGTATCAGAGATAAAAAGATAGATGTGGGAATAGTGTGTAATAGTTCAGTATATTATGGTTTATATGACAATGTTATTTGAAAATGGATGTTTATCATTTGTATATTACTAATTTTAAAACATTTAAAAAGAAACCTGTTGAAAATGGCATACTGAGCAACTGGCATCTTATAAAATGTTTAAATATGAATAAATAGAAATTTGAGCTAATCAAACTAAAGAACACGACTGACCAAATAGCTCAGCAGATTAAAACACTTGCAAGCAGGCACAGGGGCTGGGAGTTCAATCCTCAGGCCTGCCAGGCCAGCCCCACCGGCCAGTGCATGCTGAAATAAAGACTGAGACTGGGCGTCTTGGCGCGCACCTATAATCGAGGCCCTTGGGAGGTTGTAAACAAGTGGGTCACTAGGAGTCCAATCCAGTAGTGAGATCCTGAGCACCCTGTAGAACCGTCTCTAAACTATAAAGAAAACCAAAACAAACAAACAAACAAAAAACTGAAGAATATAAAAAAAGAAATGTTAAAATGTAACAAATAAGTCAAGAAAATGCACAGGGTAAATGTCTCAGGAGATATTTTGGTATCCTTGAAAACCTCAAAATATTCCTCTGACACGTAAAATTGGACAGGTAATTGAATATTAATGTTTACTTTTAATAAACCTTAATTTTTTGTTTCTTATACTTTCTAAAATTTATTTTGAAGAGAGAATAATAATAATAATAGATAAGACATTAGAAACTCCACATGCTTAAAAGACCGTGATGAGAGCTGCTCATCCTGCGTTTTGCACCACACATCGCTGGCCTGGATGTAGGTGCTTAGATTGCAGACATTAGCACACAGAGTTTGTGATGGTGAAAATTCTAAACCTTAACTGCTACGTTCAAAAAACTGATGGAAATTATTAGTACAGTCATCTCAACTATTCATCTAAGCAACAGATTTAATGATAAAAACTAACACTGCCATTGTTAGTTTACTATTCTTGTTTTCAATATCTGTGTCGTATGTCTTTTGTACTGCCCTGCTTCTGTCTTTGTTTCTTTTACTTGTTTTTACTTTTGTTTTTATTCTTCAAAATAAAATAGAATAAATTTTAAAAATAAAAATAAAAAGTACCACAAAAATATTCCTCTGTCTTATTATGCCATGAAAATATGCAGCATACCTAGAGTTCTGTCATATTCTATAAGATTGCAAAATTTGAAATATAATTTTATATATATTTTTTCAGGCAAAAAAAGTATGTCCACTCAGTTTTCTTTCTTAACTGTAGTATCATATAGGCTAGTTTTAGTTTTAAAATGTCACCGTTCTCCCAGCAATAAAGAAAATAACCTTGACACGAACTTGAGCAATATTCACACCTTACATACAGTGTTTCCTACTGCCTTTATCGAAATTCACTCAATCCAGCATTTTCAGAATTAATTTGCATTTTGTCTAATTGTGTGGTATTTTTCATCTCGGATTCCATTTTATGAAAACTGATAAAATTCATTTCAGAAGATATAAGGATTTTACTGAAGTCTTAGAGATGAAGCAAGAAATAAAAATGATACCATTTTATTTCAAATTTTATTTTTGCTATGATACTAACCATGAGACTTCATTTTTGTTCAGGAGATGATACATGATGAGACCCCAGATGCATCTAAATTTTCTTTTTGTTGTTTTGTTTTTTAAGATTTCTTTATTTACTTGGCGCAGGGTCTCCCTGCACAGCTTGGGCTCCCCGTGATCTTCCCATCTCAGCTTTCCAAGCACTGGGATTACAGGCACGCTCCACCATGCCCGACTCGTGGCCAGTAAGGCACACCTGGGGTTCTTGGGCCAGCGTGGCATGCAGTACTGTGGATGGAACTCCGGTCCTTGCGCTTTCCTGGCAAGTGCTTAGACCACCGGGCTTCCTCCCTCGCCCCTAGAAATACTTTCTACCTCCATGTTCGAAACAGAAATCAAAGCACTCTTAAGATTTTTTACTATGTAAGAATGCAGATATAAAAGTCACATTATGAAACAATTTAACAATACAGTTTAACAAAATAACTTTTAGAAAATATTTTATTTCAGGAAATTCATGGAACTATACACTTTTATGGGTGAGACAGCCTTAAACGGAGACTATTTTGGATTTCAAAACATGATAGTCTTCTGATGATAAAATTGCAAGGAAATGCCTTTATATGAGAAATGGCTAAAATAATTAACAGTGACAATACTAGAATATTCTTGGTTTCATTTCTAATTATCTGATCTTAAATATATTTGATAGAGTCAATTGTGTGCATAATTCAGCAACAGCAGTAATCTATATTCTGGGCAGTCTATTAAATATTGAGAGCTTTGTAAAATAACTTGGATAGGCTAGGGAGATCGCTCAGCAGCATGAGTGGCTGACTGGCAAGTGCAAGCACTGGGAGTTGATTCCCAGAACCACATGCCAACCCAGTCCTATGCAGTGCCTGCCACTGCAACTGGGCGTGGTGGCAGATGCCTGTAATCCTCAGGGTTGGGGAGGCTGAGATAGGAGGATCACTATGAGTGATCCAAATAAATGAATGAAAGATTTTTTTAGAAAGTGTTTCTAAATTGATGCATAAAACCCTTTCTCAAAATGAGTGCTAGTGTTAACAGGAAATACATTGCAGTTGCGTCTATGATGAGGACCTATACTTCCACACGTAGAGTGCCACACGTGGGTTCATTTATTCAGAAGGGAATCTGGATGACACTTTCTACTATATCTCTGAAGAAATCTTAATTTAGAAGTCTCATGGATTTCAGGGTGTGGGAGGCAGAGGTAGAGCACCAAACAGGGAGAACAGAGTTTACAAGGCATCTCTTTTACTCTTGCAAAACCACTCTAGTGCTATTTTTTCTACAGAGAAAAATACATCCAGATTCCTTTCAAAAACTCCATGCAATATTGCTTTGCATCAGATTTTATCACAGCAAGTTGCATGCGTCACATAAAAGTTGCATACTTTGGATCAGTTCTTTAAATCTTTCTGAAAACCCCATTCCTCATTTGTAAAATGGAAACAACAATCTATCACACCAATGGGCCTCAGTTTTCTGGGGCTGCTGTAGCAAAGTCTTATAAACAATGTGGCTTAAAAGAAAATATATGCATTGCCTCACAGCCGCGGAGGCTCAGAGTTCTAACGGAAAGAAATCAAGCTGTTGGCAGCGCTATGTTCCCTCTGAAAGTTGTGAAGCAGAATCTCTCCCATTCTTCTCATCACTTCTGGTGCGGGTCTTGAGGCTTCAGTGCTCCAGTCTTTGCCTCCGTCTTATGGTATTTGTTGTGTGTCTATATTTTTGCTGCTGCTATCCTGCTCCAGTATGGCTTTCTTTTCACTGATTATACCTCCAACGACCCTAATTTCAACTAATAATAATAAATGAGACTGAGATAGTGAGGTTTAGAACTTCAATGTATCTTCCTTGAACAGTCAATTCATCCTATAACAGGCTTGAAGTAGGGATTTAAAGAAGTTCTTAGCCTAGTATATAGGAATAGTAGACTCTCAACAAATATAATAAAGCACATTCAAAATCAGTAGTTCTTGGGTCAGGCAGGAGCCTTCAGGTTGCAAACATGACTAAGCCAAATGGCAGGGCTTACTGTCTGCACAAGGGGTTTATCTCAGGGGTGTGTACAGTAGGGAAGTATTCGTAGAAGCCCATTTGGAGGGCGTACATCTGTCACACTTTGCAAATCCTTTCCAATTTCCTGTCTTCAAAAAAATAAAAAAATATATAAAATAGAGTTATAAGGGTCTGCCAGATAGTTCAATGGACTAAAGTGTCCACTTAGGCAAAGTAAAGAGGATGGGATTTGGTCCCCACAGTGCTGTGCTGGCCCCATCCCCAGGGCAAGCAGAGAGGGTGACTGAAACTGGGTGTGGTGGCTCCTACCTATAATCCCAGCACTTGGGATGCTGAAAACAGGAGGATCACTACAAGTCCGATCTGTGTAGTGAGACTATGCCAACATGTCCTAAATGCTTTTAAAACAATTAGAGAGATAATAAAAAGCAGCATTAGAAAGGATACAAGGATTCACTAAACAAAGTAATAAAAATTTATCTGGTCTTCTAAATATGTACTACTTTTCATGACACACCAATTATGGCCAGACTGTATCTCAAGTAAGTTTTTCTTTTCTTAGAAAAGGGTGATAAATGAAAAAAAGAGACAAGGAAAAAAACTCACAGGACTATCCTCCTACAATGCTGTATATAGTTAGATTTCTAAATTTCTGAGGGAAAATATGTAATCATTTATTCATATTGTTTAAATATTTGTAGTTTGGCCTGGCAAGATAGCTCAGCGGTCTAAAGCACCTCTCAGGCACCGCGGTTCGATTCCCAGCACCACATGCCATGCCAGCCCCTCCCCCAGGGCGGGCTGAGCTGACCCCCCCATCCTCCGGCAAAAAAAGAATCCATGATGTGTAGCGAGACACTGTAATAAATAAATAAATTTAAAAAAAAAACTTGTATTTTTCACATTTTTCCATATTCTGTAGACATAATGTTTAACATATCAATACTGGATGGAAAATACATGCTGCATCTTATGCTTAAGATGTTTGATATTCAGACAGATAGTGAGGTTAAACTCACGTACATATGTTCTAGGGCAATAATAAGCTTCCATTCTGGAGGGTTAACAATCTAACTTAAAAATTAGAGGAAAAGAAGGGTAACAAGGACAGCCAACATTTTTTTTTTTTTTTGAAGAGCCAGGGATTGAATTCAGACCCTTGGGCTTGCCAGGGGAGCCCTTATTCTACTGAGCCATCTCCCTGGCCCTACAGCCAACATTTTGACCCTAGCCTGTCAAAATCAGTGAGGATTCAGGACATAGGAGAACCTGTACTTAACATCATGTGATTCAGTTATGGCCCAAATTTTCTGATCAAGGAGATTATGGGGCCACATAGGAATATGATCAACGATGTAGTATAGCCTAAAGAAAGTCACGTGGAGAGAAAACATTCTCTCAGGCTTTCACACAGAGCAAATTGCTCAAGCAGTGGCCGTGACTCATCCTCATGGCTGACCCTGACAAAGGATCTACAAAGTGTGGTATAGGGTTCTGGGATAAGTCCCGAGGGGACTCTACTGGCTTTGTCAGATACAAAAGTTACATTTCTTGTTATGTAGGTCTTGCTTTATCTTGGTTTTAACCATCCAGCAGAAAAGTATAGAAACGAGATATGGAATGTGGAGCCATGTTAATAATATGAGCTGTGGAAGGCTCAAGTTGTCAGATTCAGACATTGCCATTTCTGTGGATATCTCACTTCTATTGCAGACTACTGGACTACATTGGAATATTTTCTTGAATTCATGCACCCACGATGTTTGGATGGCAATGGAATACCCACTTCTGACAAAACTAAAGAAAAAATGGTGATATAAATGAAGGACCATTTTGTATGTATATATACAAAATAGAATAGATATATCTAGCTATTCAATAGCTATTGAATTCTTAATTCAATAGGAAGAAAGATTTGTACTAATAGTGTTTGGACAGGATATCATGTCTGCCTCCTGTGCTATCAATGACTATTAGAAAGACAACAGTATGCAATGTGTTAATTGTTGTACCTCTGCTACCAACCTGTTTTGAAGCTGTCTCATTTCAATTTTTATCTCAATAAAATTAATAAAACAAAAAGGCGAAGTAATAAAAATTCAGTGTTGCCATTTTATCTTCAAATTAGTTGTTCACATTTCCAGATATAAACATGTGAGATTTGTTTGTAAAAAATCAAGAACTTACAAGAAATTAAGGAGAGGTAAAATAAATCAATTTTTTAAAAAAGGCATTAACTCCTTTCAAAAGTCCAGCAGAAATCTACAATACACTTATCCAAACTCCTCTGCTTATGTACCCAAATATGCATTTCCCCCTTCTTATATGTTTTTTACTCACCCCAGTTTTTTGCTTCCATTGAACAATTTCTTTCCCTTTGGAGGTGTTAAAGAGTTCATGAACAAAAATCAAACTACACAGGAAATACTTCAAAGAATCAACAATTGGAATCTCATCTTTTTGAAAAGTTCTGCACTTCAAAAGAAATGACCAACAGAGTAAAAAGAAAACTCACAAAGTGAGAAACAATTACAGTAGACTGTCTGTCAGACAAAGGACTCCTATTAGAACATATAAAGATTTTTTTTTTAAAAAATCAGGCCTCCAAAATTCAAAGACACATTCAAAAATGGGTATCTGAGATGCATATACACTTCACAAATGAAGAGATACATAGTGCAACATCTTAAGTTTTTCAAGAGACACAAACTGCAATAACACTGAGATGCACGCTTATGCCAGGAGGAATGGCTGTCATCAAGAAGTCACCCCATAACAAGGGCTGGAGAGATTGTGGGGGAAAAGGAATCCTTGTCCACTGTTGGTGGGGGTGCAGCCTAGTACAACTATTATGGCAATCAGTATCGAGATTCTTCAAAAACTAGGATTGGATTTCCCATTCAAGCCAGCTATTCCCCTCCTAGATATTTTTCCAAAAGAACTGAAATTATCATACCACAGCGACATGTGTGCCCATATTTATAGCAATGCAACTTGTTATAGCTAAATCTTGGAAACTATCCAAATGCCTATCAACTGAAGAATGCATTAAAAAGATACACTATTTTTATACAATGGAATATTATTCAGCTATAAAAAATAAATTGGAGGCTTTTGTAGATAAATGGATGTAGCTAGAGACTATATTTGTAAGTGAAATAAATCAGATCCACATGTGCAAACATCATATTCTCTCACTAGTATGAGAATTTGAATGAGTAATGAAAATCTAAAAGGTGCAACAAATACTTTCATTCTCTTTTTAACTTCTTATTTCTTTATTTATTTGGTACAGGGTCTTGCTATGCAGCTTGAACTTATAGTGATCCTCCTCTCTCTGCCTCCCCAGTGCTGGGATAACAGGCATGTGCCACCACACCCAGTTTTGGTGACCAGTACGGGGTGCTTTGAGTTCCATTGCAAGAATGGCATGTAGTAGTGGGGATCAAACATAAGTCTTTGTGCTTGCCTGGCTGGCACTTATACTGCTGAGCTATCTATCCAGTCCCTGGAAACCTTTTCTAAACAACGTGATTGTAGATCTTCAAATACTCTATTTTAACAGACTTAAGTGTGCCAGGGTTATTTTCACGGAGTTTTATTATTTCATATTTCACCTCACATGAAACTATTAATTTTAATGGCAAAACCATATGTTGCTGAATCTTTTGCTTGTTAGAATGATTTACAGGTTAGCATAATTCTTACTTTGAGAAAGTAAATTCTCTCCAGAGGGTTCCTTATTTTCGTGTCAACATTCACTGATTGTTTGGTATTCAGATTCCATTTGTTCTCTCTGCTGGACATGGTATCAAGCTGAATCAAGGAAGAGAACTAAGTTTGAGGCTTCAGTGAGGCATCTCACTGACAATCATAACCTGAACGTTTATATCATGAAGAAAAGCAACACACAAAACAAAACCTCTGGGGAAGTTGTTAAATTTCCAGGAGTTTTTCTTATGGCATACAGCTCTGAGATGGAAAGCCTTCAACAAAATAACAAAATCTACGTGTCATCAGATGCCGTGGTCTGTTCCAGGAGGCAGAGGCAGAGAGGCCTCAGGTGTTCCACCTGGGACAAGCTACTGGCTCAGTGAGGCTGTTTCAGATGAAATGAGTGGTGGCTGCAACCTGCCAGTATGACCATGGGTTCTTTGCTCACTTCCTGAGGACCTAAGGATGTGGATGTGGAGGGGTGACGCCAGCTTCAGATATAGATTATCCAGAGGAACTGAAGTGGCTTGAGGGTTAGCAAGCAGAGTTAAGTGGTTAACCTCTGTACAAACAGATTCAGGAAAAGAACTGTGGATGCAGAAATTCGCACAAATTTAGAACTGCTCGTTAGGCAAAATCATACAAAATTAGAAATGCAAAAATAAGATGCAAGGGCTGGCCTGATAGCTCAGTGCACTAAAACACCTGCTTAGGCAGGCTCAGGGACCAGGATTTGATCCCCTGTGTGTGGTACTGGCCCTGCCCACTGGGTGCACTGAGATGGTGATCGAGACAGGGCCTGGTAGCGCGTATCTGTAATCTCAAAGCTTAGGAGGCTAAACACAAGATCACCGTAAGTCTGATCTGTGCAGTGAGAACTTGTAGACTCTATACTAGATACATAAAAAAATTCGGCTGCAAAAGTAGATATTTATTAGAATCATGAATAAAACATCTACAAATTGAATATTTGAAAATTTTTGCAAATACTAAAGGACCACAGAATTTAGAACAGAAGTAATTTATATTCTGACTACCTACTGAACACCTATAAAAATATTCTGCTATATATTATTCAGATATGTATACAATGTTCAACAATAGATTAAAAAGATCCTGCCCAGAATTTTATGTCATGATGTAAACTATAAAACCCTGGAAGATGACAGAATTTAATTTAAAACTTATTGGATTTGTTATTTAGAGACATGGTCTCACTGTGTAGCTCAGGTTGGCTTTGGATTCACTACATAGCCCAAGTTGGCTTCGAACTCATGGTGATCCTACTGCTTTAGCCTTCTGAATGCTGGGATTTCAGGTGCACACCAAAACCCCCGGCCAATGTAGTCTTATTCTATCATCCATCATCTTTAATTTTTATGCCATTTTAGCCAAATGTGAGGCATTACAGAACACAGGAAATTCAGTGCACAGACGAGTGTTGGTATTTGTATTAACTCTGAAAGCAAGACCAGGCAGTTGGAAAAAGTGATTCTCAAAATTGAAGTAAAAAGATTAAAGAGCTAAGGAAAACAGTTGTGAGAACTTCTGTTTTCTTTAAGTTTTATACTATGTTCCTACATGTCAAATGAATGAATTAGAAAGGGTACAAGGAAAGGAAAACACACAGAAAACAGAAAGGAAAAGAAGGCAAAAGAAACATCAAAGAAGGAACAATGTATACATATGTGCATGTGTATACTTAGGCAGATTAGTACAGTGAGGGTCTGTTTGAACTGTGAATTGTTTATCATGATATTTATTGCTTTACTCATTACTAGAGAACCTTTTTGTCTTTCAAATAGTGTATTTGTATTATTACAAGAAAAATTGTGTGTATAATATGGTAAACAAAAAAAACAATTTAAAAAGCTTATATAGTATGCTCCTAATTAAAGAAAAATATGTAAGTATAAATTATATATATTGTATAACATAAAAATAAATATTGAATTTTAAAAATTTCCAGGGTAACTATGTTTTCCTTTTTGTTTTTTTTGACTTGTAATGAAAACAAACCAAATGCATTATTATTGCACTAGTAGGTATTTAAACAATACTATAATTGATCTAGCTTCAAAAGCAAATTTATAGCAGTGAATAATTTTATTTTAGGGAATCCTTGATGGTAGCATAGTTATTTTAAGGAAATAAGAGGACTTTGTGTTTTCATTAGTCTAATGAGGCCTTGTCTTAAACTAGGAAGTTACAAAACAGACTTCGTGTGCTCAAAGCACGAAGGCTTTTATTCTGAAGTGGTCTGCCTCGTGATTGAATCACTTATGAGGACACAAATCAGCTGTGCAGATTCGTACGCGGCACTGCGCAACCACATGCCACACTCTTCACTGTTGAAAAATAAAACCTCACTGCCTGGCGCCACAAATTCCAGTTATCAGCAACTATGATCGCACTGAAAATGCATTTTGTTTAGATTCTGCTGATTTGCTAACATGAGGACAAAAGCGTCAAAGCACGAAGTGGAGACACTGCGACAATGAAAGCAGCTTTTCAGTGCTTCTGCAGGGTCTCTATGAACTGCTGGAGGCAGATGATAAGAGTGGCGATCTCTTTCACAGAAGAAAACATTTATCAACATCCTCTGAAGAAATACACACAAAAAGCTGGTCACTCTGACCAAAACTAATTCTTTCCAAAACAGAAAGTAAAACAAGAAAAGAAAAAGGTGATTTTAAAAATCTACAGTATACATGCACGTACACAGGGCATATTGTTGTGTAACTGCCTATAAAATATATCACATATATTTAGTAAGAATGAAATAATATGAATGAATGCAAAATATCATTAAATATAGAAGTCTATCCAATATTAGTTATAGGAATAACCAAGTGAGTTTAGAGAAATTTTCAAAGGAACGTATGAACACAGTAAAAGTTACTGACATTACAGTGTGATGGCTACCTCCAGCTCTGAAAATGATTCCAATATACTAAGCTTCCATTTTCTCTTTCACATTCAGTAAGACATTTTTTTTCCTCCAAAGCCTCCTTGGCATTTCACTTTTATTACACAGCTCCATTCAAGTGCAATATTTTGTGCTTTATTCAATTCCATAGGGCTATTTAATATTCGTTGTTTAAATGTGTGTGTGTGTGTGTGTGTGTATTGCTTATTTTTTATTTGTTGCTGGCATAAAATATCTGACACCCAAAATTAGGGAAGGAAAGATTTACTTGGCTCCCAGTTAATGGAGGAATTTGTCTGCATCTGGCTGGCTCTGCAGAGCAGCACACAGCAGAGGGTAGCCGTTTCTGGCAGTGGAAACAGTAAAGAGCAAAGGGAGGAGCAGCGGGGGCTGCCTCTCTCTTCTCCTTCTGTGATAAGCAGGCTACCCAGGGTGCGGGTGCAGGACTCACAGTGCCATGCCCTGCCCTCCTCTATCACAGCATGAGGGGTTTACAAAGTAAAAGTCCCTGTTGTGTCACTTAAATTTTTGAGCTTTTTTTTTAAAGCTTCTTTAAGTTGATACAATGTGTCAATCAGTACAGTGTGTGACTGTGTGTGTGTGTGTGTGTGTCTGAGTGTAGGTGTGTGTGAATGTGGGCGTAAGTGTGTGTGAGTGTGGGTGTAGTTCTGTGTGAATGTGTGTGAGTGGTTGTCTTCTAATTACACAGTCCCTTCAGAAAACAACTTTTGTTTTCTTGAAGGGATCCGTGACAAAATTAATAGGATAATACTATTTGAGTATAAATATTCTTTAAATTCAGGACCCAGACCAAAATTTATAGTAGTAATCATCTGAATAAACTAGATTAGCTTTCTTATTATATGTGAATTTCCTCTGGTGATTTTATTTTTTTGCCATAGGTAAGAAAATGGGAGCAAATAAGCAGCAGAAAGCAAATTATGAGGAGAATTTCACTGTTTCAACTGCAAAAATGATTTTTTGCTGGTCTTAGATCTTGTGTGAATATTTTGAATTCCACCCCAACTCTGAATACTCTCTGCTCTATGTGTGATTATATTATACAGGATATCCATTATACAGCTAATATAATACATTGCTTTCAGATATATGATTTCTAGCTACATGTGCAACAACCACTTTAAAAAGCAAGCGTGATTCAAGGCTTGGCCAGGAGGTTGTCAAGTCCAAGGAGAAAAGACCTTTCTAGGAGAAAGTGGCTGTGAATCGCTTTTAGTGATTTCTTCATATCCCACATGAGGCATATACTTCATGAATTTTTTAATACACTGAAATACATTTGGGCTTGATTTTCACATTTGACGTAAATGGACAGCACAGCCCTCTCGGATCTGTGGCTTCCCATAGCACACTGACATCTTACGTTCTCCTCTCCACACTTGCTCTATCTTTACAGCAACAGTGAAGGTGAAAAAAACACCGTGTTATCTCATAAAAGTGGAACAGAAAGTGATGAAAGACTGAGGTGGCCTCATGACATAGGGATAGGGAAAGTGTGGCTCCAGCATGATGATTTCTTTTTCCCCTCTTTGCACCATGCACCAAAAGCAGCGGCATTTTTAAGTTTCAGATTTGGGACCTCTCCTCTGCTCTCTTTTGGTGACCGTGGCACAGAATACCACACCTTAGAATAGCTCATCTCTGAAAAGTGCTGGCAACAGAACTAGAACTTCTAAATTAGAAATTTGCATTCTGAGAGCACCTTCAGTAACTCTGTGACAGGAAAGATGTTAGTTAACCTCTGCACCTCAAAATCCTCATCAGTAACCTGAGATGATGGTGCCCACTGAATATTCACACTGAAGATGGTAAATAAAACACACTGAATACTTGGAAGAGTGGCTGGCATTTAGCAAATCCTCAGTGAGGATTTGTCATGCTTGTTATTATCAGGAATTGCAGCTTTAAAAGCTACACTATATTTGATGTCATAAAAATCTTTATAACTGTAAATGAACATACACATTCATACACACAGGGTGTTACAATTTCTGTGTTTACTATTTCATGATTCTCTGTCTTCACTATAAGCTCAACAAAGGGAAATCACATGATTATTTTTTTCATGTAAGTAAGTGTAGGTTACAGTTGGACCACAGATGTTTATAGTGAGGGTTATGATGCATATCTGTTCAAGAAGACATACATGTTTTTATAAGGGTCTTTATTTTTCTATTATCTGGGAGAAATAATAACTTGCAAAAATAGTGGCCTTTTATTAGTTCTGAATACCTATATGAACCAAGTTAAAGAAAACATGTAATAGATTTTTATTCAAACAGTTTATAACCTAAAAGCAATCTGCACAAAATCTTAAAACACGCACTTGAATCAAGGGAGTGTATCAAAGAAGTCTATAGTTTTTACAAGTTCACCTTGCTTCAAATTTTCAAGTAAGATGGTCAATTTATCCCCCAGATTATGGTTTCTAAACTGCTGAAAATGAAAAAAACTCATGTTGTGTCCAGAGCTGGGGTTGCCAGCAACTCGCTCACAGGCAAAGTCTGGCAGCTAGCCTCATGGGGGTACAACAATAATCAGGGAAAATTTTTGTATATTCTTGTGAAGACTGAACAGGAACAGAGAGAATTCATCCCAGAAATGTAATGATGAAGATAAATGGTCTGTTTCAGGAATTATTCAGGCAAGCAGCAGCCCTGATGTACTAAGTAATGGTAGAATAGAACAGGTTGAGCAAGGCAGAAATGAAAAGTTTTACACCATTCTACTCCCCTTTGCTGTGAGTTTGGACAAAAACTATATATTTATATATTTCCTACTGATGCCAGAATCCTTTTTTCCTTTTAGGGTTAACCTAGGCACTAAATGCTCCAGAATTCTAAGTTTCCTTGCAGATATTCATCTCGTGCACTTAGTGTATACAAAAACTCAGCTGGTATTTCATACTTAAAGAGACACCAGAATTAAGCATGAGTGATTCCTATGGAAAGTTAGTTGAAGAAGAGTCTTCATTATTGTTATAGCTACTGTTTTCATTATTGCATGAATTCACTTACTCTGAGTAAGCACAAGGTAATCTAAGAAGACAGCCTTGCCTCAGAATTATCTATGAAATGTCTCTATTACACACGCTCAGCACTAATGATGATATACAAGTATACCATTTGTAATAAAGATAAATATGCATTTGTAATCTAGATTTACTGTTAAATAACCTTAAGAACTAATCATCAAAATCAATGACCATGCATTTTTATCCATTTCTAAACTGAGAATATTTCTAGAAACCTGAAAGGTTGTGAGGCAACAAGGTTTAGATAATTTACACAAGCAGAGTTAGTAGCCTCAGAAAATATCACAAAGGATTTTGTTAGTTTTGCATTACAATAGTATAGTTCAGCAGAGTCTTCCAGGAAGACAATTAGAGAGGTAAATTAAAAGTCTACAGTGGAGAAAGAAGAAATGATAGATTTATGGTGTTAGAGAAAGAGGACGAGAATAAGGTGTGCCATACAGTTATTGTTCAGAGACACTGAAACAGTCTTGGTTGAAAAGATATTTAACTTACTTTATTATATATTATTATTACCTTTTAGCCCATTCAGTGAAGGATAATCAATATACAAAGAGCTCCATGTGTTAATCTACGCAGTCTTGTAAGGTTGGACCATATCCGATCGTCTGAGACACTGTCACTACGATCAAGAAGAAGGAAACACCACCAAAAGCTTTTTTGCTCCCTTCTTTATCCTAGGTTTTGAGGATTTGTTTTGTGCTTTGAAACACCATGTTACCATGGTCAGGAGATGTATGTTCTTAAAGTTTTAAATGCATAATATACATTGTAACTATAAGCACTACCTTGTAAAACAAACCTCCACAGTTTATGTACTTTTCATACTTGAGTTTTTTTCTATTTAGTACAGGGTCTACAGGGCCTCACTATATAGATCAGACTCATAACGATCCACCTGTGCTCAGCCTCCCAGGCGCTGGGATTACAGGTGCGTACCACCACGCTCAGTCTCAATTGCCCTCTCAGCACACACTGGGGCGGCAGGCTGGGAATCGAATCACAGCCACTACGCTCTGCCTAAGCAGGAACGTTAGTCTGCTGAGCGTTCTGGCTGACCCCATACCTGAAATTCCTAAAATTATATTTTAGTTTACTGCCTTCAACCCTCATTTTATAGGATTTTATTTAATAATATAAATCAAATTTATTAATATCAGCCTCTCAAGTGTTAGGATGACAGCAGCACACCACCACACCCAGTCTTTTTGCTTATTTGTTTCTGTCTCTGTCTCTCTCTCTCTCTCTGTCTCTGTCTCTCTCTCTGTCTCTCTGTCTCTGTCTCTCTCTCTCTCTCTCCCAACCTCCCTTTTGTAATTTCAGTATCTTTGAAGCAATATATCGTTGTAGTCTTTACTTTTACTCCTGAAAATTATTAAGGTTGTAAGCTTTCTCATATATCCATTAGCCACCCACACATCCTCTTCAGAGATGTCTATGTAAGTCATTTGCATATTTTTTAATCTGTTTATTTGGTTGGGTTTTTTGGTTTGTTTTTGTGTGGCTGTTGTTGTTGCTTGTTTGCTATTGAGATGTAAGCATTTTGTATTAAAAATATTAACCCATATCAGATATATGATTCATAAATACTTCTTTTTTTTAAAGAAAAGGAAAGACAAACACAAAAAAACAAATAAAACCAAAGGCAGACACAAAGCAACATGCAATAATATAAGTGATACAGATTTCAAAACAAGAATAGAAAATTAATAATGGTTGTTATATTGGGCATTGTTATCATCAAATTTGTTGCTCAAATTACCAGAAGTGGTAATTTGAAATATTTCATTTCACTCCAGAGATTGTTTCTTCATCTTGTTTATTGTCAGCTTTATATTCCAATAGTTTTTTTTTTTTTTCTTTTACTTTTCTGTAGGTTCCACTTTTTCGTATTTGTGTTTTAGGCTGTTTGGGGGCATTATACAAATACATCATTATGTAGATCAAAGTATCAAAGCTATTTCCCTATATTTTCCTCAAGGGATTTCTCTTACTCTTCAACTGGCTTCTGAGGTTCAGAATTGCACCTTATATGCTTAAGTGACTTTCAGCCACTACTGTGGCACATAGAGTTGAGTGTGGATGTCTAGTATCACTTTTTGCATGTTGCTATCCAGTTTTCCCAAATTAGTTGTTGGCGAGATTCTCCTTCCCCCTGTTTGATTCTTGGCACTGTGTCATAAGCCAGAGGACTGAATCTGGGCCCATATTACCAGGATTCGCTAGCCTACCTGCTGTCAAGTGTAAGAGAAAAGAAAATGAAAATGAAAAATGTAATCTGTTGAAAACTCAAGCAAATTGGAAGAGCAGTTAGTCCACCTCTTAGAACATGCAGAGGTTCTTTATCATGTAGCAAGGGTAAAACTAAGGCCATAAAAATAGGCTTTAGCTTTAGGTTAGGCCCAGAAGAAGCTGAAGTATGATTCTCCTGAAAATCAGGGAGCGGGTAGAATTTGTTGTTCTCAGTATGAGAAACCTGCATGAAGAGCTTGGCTTTAAAAACATAATGATCTCAGTTTCAAGTTCTAGTTTTTAATGTTAGATTAATGGACTATAGACCGACAGGCTTGTTTCTGGAATTTTCATTCTATCTTACTGCCCTTCGTGGCTGCTTTTATTCTGATATGCCACCTCAGTTATCATAACTTCACACCATACTTTGGAATCAGGAAGTTTGTTGCCTACTGCTTTTTATTGTCTTTTTTCAAATCACTTTATCAGTTCTGGAGTTCTATATGACTTTTTCCCCAGAAGTCAAATTATTGAGCCCATCTTACTATGGAGCAGGTGGGAGCCACTGCCATCCACTTTTGGAACAGTTTCCAAATCAGAAAAGGCAGAGCAGGAGCTCACAATGGAGATGGGGGCCCCTGCGTGGGCCCTGGTAGAGGCTCTGGACATTGGGCAGCTGTGGGTGGGCTTCTCAGGAGAAACTGGTGAGAGCAATCATTTGGCTTTCTCCAGCTGAAGTGGGGCAAACACTGGCCAAGCGTCAGCTACTGGCCAGGGCTTTAGACATTTAGAGTTTGCTGACCCAGACTTGTGGACATTCTGGACAGAAGCACTGATAATGAATTTTCTTTCCAGGTTGGTTGTTGCAAATTGTAAGATGGGGTTGTACTTTTATATGCAACCCAACCAATGTTTATTGTGTATTCAGTCTTTCAGGAGCTTCCCAAGTCTGTCTCTGAGCATCTACTTTTGAGGTAGCATGCTGGTGGATCAAAAATGACTTGACTTTGACTTAAGGGTAGTGATTCATTTTAAGCTGATATCTCCATAGCTAGAAACTTTCCAACACTGTTCTGTCCATGTACAGTTTAAGGTATTTGCATCACATCATATTTATATAATAATCTTATTAATAAACTTTTATGTTATCCAATTCTTACAATGTTTTTGTTAATTTTTATTTAAAAATTGAAAGTGATATTTATGCCATTGTTACACTGTAAGCTGTTTCATTTGTGTATTAATATTTATGAGTGCATTTATAATTATGAGTTTTATACTTTAACATACCTTTCTCATTTTGTTTTTAATGGTTGGTCTATCACTTATTTTAACTGATATATTAATATTCTACATATAGGAAGTAT
The DNA here is from genome assembly GCA_004027165.1 of Ctenomys sociabilis. Lineage (NCBI taxonomy): Eukaryota > Metazoa > Chordata > Mammalia > Rodentia > Ctenomyidae > Ctenomys > Ctenomys sociabilis. Next base: position 64,018 of record PVKA01008378.1, read on the forward strand.
GGTGTGACATTTTAATATTTGTAGACTGTGGACTCAGGTCAGGGTATTTGCATCACCAAAATAATTTGCCATTCCTTGGTTGAGGAACTTCACATATTCTGTCTGCTGACTATTTTGCAACATTGAATCAATTATTTTAACCCTAGTTATCTAGTACACAATAAGACACAATAATTCTTCTCACATTACCCCTTTATTCATTACTCACTTTCTTTCAGTCCACCATCTCCTTTCTTTTACCAGTCTCTAGTAACTGCTATTTTGCTTTTTATTTTTGAGATACGAGTTTTTTTGTTAGCTTATAAGTAGAAGTGTGAGCCGGGCGTGGTGGTGCAGGCCTGTAATCCCAACACTCGGGAGGCTGAGGCAGGAGGATTGTTGTGAGTTTGAGACCAGCCTGAGCTACAAAGTGAGCCAGCCTGAACTGCATAGTGAGACCCTGTCTCAAAAAGAAAAAAAAAATAAGTAGAAGTGTGATGGATCAATTTTAGTCTTTGTATTCTTTACCATTTCACTTCACATAAAGTCTTTCAGGACTGCTTGTGCTGCATGTGGTAAAGTATTTTTTCTTTTTATTGCTGAACGGATTGAATGTATTTGGACCACACTGCAATACCACATTTTCTTTGTCTACTCATCTTTCTATACACAATGTCCAATTACATAATGTGCTTATTATGAATGATGCTGTCCTAAGCATAGGGTTAAAGGTATCTTTGTCCAACTGAATGATTTTCACTATGAACTTTCATCTACAGGGCTCTTGCTTCACTACTTGCTATTCTTTATTTCCACTTGAACTAATTTTAGCATGTGCTGTAAAGTAGATCTAATGATAGTGCACTATATCCACTTACTATTAATTTTTCCTCAAAACTGTTATTTCTTTACTTTTTAAAGATAATTTTACGCACTATAACATTTTTGTTTGTATTGTTTTTCCAATCATCGTGAATACAACATAGAACACTTTTGGCCTGAAAGCTTGCTCCAGATAAGTACAATACTAATACAAATGTAGGCTTCCTTTTGATTGGTGGCATGGGCCATTTTTTTCTTAATGTTTAAAATTTTTTCTTTTGTTTTCTTTTGAAATGATTTTACCATGTACCAATGTAGGTTTTTTGGGGGTGGTTCTTATTGGAGTATGTTGTGTTCAACAAATATGGAGCTCACTCTCAATGGCACATTGCATAAATTTGGGGGAGATTTGTTGTCATTCTTGCTGCTTTTAGCTTTCAACTGCACTTGTCTTTCTCTGTAATAGGAGCAAAACACCCCCTGTGTCCCTTTCCCACTACCACAGAGGCATGCTGGCCACAACAGCTGCTCTGCCCCTTGCTGCTGCTTGTGACCTGGATGCTAGGATGTGGGGCGTTCGCTCCCCTCACCTCTCTTGTTCCTGAAGAGGAGTGCTAGGCTCTGTGCTCTCCAGTCCTGATAGGCTTTGTACACCATCAAAAGCTTCACTCTCTCATGAAAAGCAGTAAATATTTAGAAGACTAGAATGACAAGCATTCCAAGCATGATCCCAGTATTACACATTGCTATCTTCTGTCCAGTCACTCAGTTCACAGGTAACAGCATATATTGTGAGTCAGGGTAAGAATCCTACCAAGTAACGGCTAGTTTCAAAAACTTGTTGATAGTTCTCAGGATACTTGCCTTACCCATCTTGTACATATAAATGTATGTCTTTGTCTCTTCCATGTTTTCTCCTTGCTCTCTTTTCATTGTCTAATCCTCAAGTTCTCACTTTCCTTTTAATTCTGTTATACCTCTCTATTTCTTCTTTTGAGTCCTTATACTAGAAAGACTATACAATATTTACACATGTGGGTCTGGTTCATTTCACTTATGAGTGTATCTTCAAGTGGCATCCACTTAAATATGAAGGCTTTGAGTTTATCATTTTTTATGGCTAAGTAATACACCATTGTATACAGAATACCACATCGTTTTCATCCATTCTGCAGGAGACGGGCATCTTGGCTGTTTCTGAGATGTGGCTATCACAAATTGTGCTGCTATAAACATAGATACACATACATCACTATGATGTAACATTTTCAGTTCCTCTGGGAAAATTCCCAGTAGGGGGATAGCTGGCTTGAATGGGATTTCCAGTCCTAGTTTTCTGAGCAGTCTGCACACTGATTACTGTAATGGTGCCACCAGTCTACGTTCCCACCAGCAGTGGAGAAGGGTTCCTTGACTCCTTTTTCCCCACAGTTTTTCCAACACTTATTCTTAGTTGATTTGTTTATGATGGCCATTCTTTCTGGGGTGAGACGGTTTTTCAGTGTTGTTTTAATTTGCATTTCACAGATGGCTAGTGATGTGGAGCATTTTTTCATATATTATTTGCTTCTTTAATTTCATCCTCTGAGAAGTATGTGTTCATCTCAGATGCCCATTTCTGGATTGGATCTTTAAATTTTAGGGTGCTAATGTTTTTTAGTTCTTTACATATTTGAGAGTAGACCTTTGTCAGAGTGTTTATTTGTCAAAATTTTTTCCAAATTTGTGGGTTGCTCTTTGACTTTCTTAGTAATTTCTTTTGACATACAAAAACTTCTCAATAAGAAGTTGCTAATTCTTTCAAGTGTTACCTGTGCACTTTGATTTTTGTTCATGAACTCTTTGCCTACTGCTATGACTTCAAGAGCGCCTCCTACTTTCTTTTCCAAGAGATTTAGTCTTTCCATTTTAATGCTTAGAACTTTAATCCATTTTGACCTTAGCTTAGTGCATGGGGATAGACCTGGGTCAATTTTTCGTTTTTCGCATGTAGAGAGCCAGTTTTTCCAGCACCATTTGTTAAAGAGGATATCTTTCTTACAGCAAGCATGTTAAATATGTACTGCTTTTCATGACATACCAATTATGGCCAGACTATTTCTCAAGTGTTTTTTTAAGGGTAATAAATGAAAAAAAGAGGCAAGGGAAAAATGTCACAGGATTATCCTGTTATAATGCTGCATAGGATTAAGTTTCTAAAACATTGTGTAAACTATGTAACTATTTTCAAATATTTTTAATTTTTTAAATTTTTCCATATTTAGTAGAGACTTAAAGTTTAACATATCAATACTTGATGGAAAATACATGCCCCATTTTATGCCTAAGATGTTTGATATTCAGAAAGACCCAACTGCATATGTTGTAGGGCAATAATAAGCTTCTCTTCTGGAGAGTTAACAATCTAAGTTTGTAGAACAAAAATTAGAGAAAAAGAAAGGCTGCAAGAACAGTCAACATTTTGACCCTAACCTTTCAAGGTCAGTGAGGATTCAAGACATAGGAGAACTTGCACTGTAACATCATGTAACTCATCATGTAATCCCAGTTTTTCTGATCAAGGAGATTATGAGGCCACAGAAGAATGTGATCAATGATGTAGTGTGTGATTAAAGAGAGTCACATAGAGAGAAAACATTCTCTCAAGCTTTCACAGAGAGCAAATTGGCCAAGCAATGGCTGTGACTCATTCACATGGCTCACACTGACAAAGGATCTACAAAGTGGTACAGGGTTTCAGGATAAGTCCCAAGAGGACTTGATTGAACTTGTCAGACTCAAAAGTTACATTTCCTGTTATATAGGTCTTTCTTTATTGTGATCTTAACCATTCAGCAGAAAAGGTATAAAAAGTGAAGCCATGTTAATATGCTGAGTTGTGGAAGGTTCAAGTCATCATAGTCAGACAATGCCAGTCACATGAATAAACCACTACTATTGTGGACTGCGGGACTATGTTGGAATATTTTGCTGAATTCATGCACCTACAATATTTGGATGGCAATTGAACCTCTGACAAAACTATAAAAAAGGAGATATCACTGAAGGACCATTTTGTATCTATATATGTAAAATGGTTAGGATTGATATATAGCTATTTTCTCTTAATTCAATAAGAAGACAGATTTGTACTGAATATTTTGGACAGAATATCCTATCTTCATCTCGTGCTATGAATGAGTACCACAAAGAAAACAATATGCAATGTATTAATTTTTATAACTCTCCTACCAGAAAGAAAGAAAGAAAGAAAGGACGGAAGGAAGGAAGGAAGGAAGGAAGGAAGGAAGGAAGGAAGAAAGAAAGAAAGAAAGAAAGAAAGAAAGAAAGAAAGAAAGAAAGAAAGAAAGAAAGAAAGAAAGAAAGAAAGAAAGAAAGAAAGCTTTTCTCTCTCACTTTAGAGAGTTACATCAAGATGTGGGTCCGCCGGCAGCTTCTCTCATGTCCTCCTGAAGCCGATTCCGGGTTGTCCTTCCCTTAGGCTGCAGAGCTGAGAACCGGCTGGTTCTTCTCCGCATGCAATGCTAGGACATCGCGGGCTAGGTCCTGCTTTCATCCTGGGTCACTACTGCTCGGGGAATAAGTCTGGGAGTGAGTGCCTTCTCCAAGTGCTACAGTCTTGCATTTGTCCTGAAGGAAATGTGGGGAGATGCAGAGAGGCGATTTTGAGCTCCAGTGTTACCTCTTCCTCTTGAAAAAATTCTTAGAGTTTGGTGTCTCTTGTTAATCCTACCGAACCCTGTGCTGCTCATCGCGGTGTTCTGACCTAGGTGGGAGAGAAGGAGGCCGCCGGGCAGGTGTTTTTGGTGGGGAGGTGTCCTGGCCGGTGGGAAATGCTGGAAGCGCTCTTAGCCTTCTCCTCTGGAAGAAATCACAGCTCTGAGGGTTGATGCGTGGTGCTGAGATGTGTCACCACAGAGAAGGCGAGGAAGTAAGACTTTTGTTTTCTGCTTTATTATTTTTATCGTGTACTTGTCTGAAGTGTTCGTTTCCACTGTTCTCATAAAGACACTGTTGTAATGATATTTTGCAGCAGAACAAAGACTAGAAAATAGTTTCGATCATCTTTCTGGACAAACACTTCATTTCATATGGAATTTTTCAGTGGTGGCTTTAACAAATCAGTTACTACCTATAACACATGAAGTAATGGTTTATACTCAAATATTTATATTTTTATGGTGTTCTCTTTCTCCTTTTTGGTGCTGCTAATGTTTTCCTCTCCTCAACCCAATTAAAAATGAAATGAAGTGCTTTCTGCTTTAGGCTCACAGTGCTAGCCCGCATATGCCCAAGAGAGAGGTGGAAGAATCCCAAGTACAAAACCTGCTTTCTCTGTGGAGTAGGGATTGTGCCACCCTTCCTATCTGTAAATGTATCCACTCATTCTGGAAGCATGCATAATTTCATATATATATATATATATATATATATATGAAATATATATATATATATATATATATATATATGAAATATATATATATATATAATATATATATATGAAATATATATATATATATAAGGTTTTACTAAGTGTAGCATTCTAAGGACACTACAAAGAGATATAAGTAGCACAACAATTATAAACTAAGACAAGCAGGGCCACAGCAATCACCAACTATTAGAAATTCCAGAAATACTCCCTTTTCACCATAAGTTTTATGATCTCTTTAAATGTGTTCACCTATAGCTGTCCTCTATGACCTTTCAAGTGTAAATCCTAGTAGAAAAATTCTCTGAATGTTCTTATTCAATCTTAAATCATTAACACTATATCAGACTTTCTTTTGGATTTGGTATGGCAAACAGAAACAAAAACATCACACTCGGGAGTTGAAGGAAGATTTGTTTACATAGACAGGCACTGGTCAGGACCATTTCTGAACTATCAGGGCCTGCTCTGTAGTGGTCCTGGATTATGTGGAATAAGCAAGCAGAACAGAGGCAGGGTGGCTTGTCAGTTGGGGATTGGTTCTTAAAATATGCATCACAGTGACCAGGTATGGATCTCAGTGGCCAGTTATGCATCAGCGACCAGCTGTGCATCAGTGACCAGCTATGGATCTAGTGACCAGCTATGTGTCACAGTGACTAACTATGCATCAGTGACCAGCTGTGCATCAGAGTGATCAGCCATTTCTAAGAAATAAAAATAACATATAATGGAACTGGAGGAACTGGAACTACTGCCTGAGAAATTATCAAATTGAGGTATACTGGGGGGGGAGTCATCTTTTGCTCTTTTAGTTCTCCTATCAGATCTTCACTTGACATGCTACATCTGAAGAAACAGTAACATTAAGGCTGTTGGTGACCTTAGAATGACCCTAGCCAACGTACCCAGTGTTGTCTTGTCACAGGGCTTTGCCCTAGATTGGTTTCAAGAAGAGATAACTTAGGCCTGTATATTCTGGAAATAGAGTGAGGAAGTTACACTGATCCAGGAGTAAGTGCAATGAGGTACGGTTGCCTGCCAAATCTTGGTCAAATGTTTCACTAGTTGTTTTAGTCTCTTTGGGTAGCTTTCCATAGAATCTAAGGCACAAACTACAGTTAGCAAGGGACAGAGAGGCAAGGAATGGAATAAGTGGCACAAAAACCAAGGGAAATAGGCATGGAGCAAGCCTGTGAATGATGTCCTTAAGCTCCAGCCATGTGTCTGGAGAGCTTGGAGCAGGGCTGCGTGGGCACTGTCCCTTCAACCCCTGTCCAGGTAAATATTCCAGTGGCTCTAAGGCTAGAACTCTGAAATGCGCAGAGGTAGTCAGTGTGTACCCGGGCCACATGCATGTGTAGGACTGTTTGTAGGTCTCGTGGGTCTTCAGCTGGCTATGAGCTATTTCTGTCGGGCTATGTCTTATTTCTGTGTAATATGTATATCTATTTTAGATGGGGAGAAGTCAGTGCAGGGACACAAGTACTGAGTCCTGCGCTGGCTGCCGGGTACGGGTGCCAGCCCTGTGGAGCGAGCTTGCAGAGCCTGTGGTAGGAAAGTCCTCGATGGGACCAACATGGATCTTCAGGGTTAAGATTCTCTGGCTGGTGCTGATATTTCAGGCAACTGGCCTACAGAGGGGGCTTAGGCCTCTGCACAGATTATTTAGCACCGGTGGTAGGATTGGGTAGACTGGATTATTTAGAAGGTGCAGTGCAGCATGTGCTGCCTGAACACTTAAGTCTCAGCTTAAAGTGGGTTCGTCAGCTCTCTTGATCAGAAGACCAGAGATTGTTAGAGCCCAGAGCTGGCAGTGGTGGAGGAAGCTCCCGCCCTTAGTGACTTGATCTGAGTGTACGCACAGACAGGAAGATGGGCTTCCCCAAGGGCTGATGGTCTAAGGAAGTATCACTGTTTCTGTGAACTCAAGGACCCAAACTCTACAGAAGCCAGCAGTGCCAAGAAATTTGCAGTTTCTTTCTTGAAGCCGGCTCTGGCCGGATCGTCCAGCAGAGCTTTCGTGTCTTTCTGGCAAGCAACCTTGGCATCATCAGTCAGAAGTGTGGTGATGTTTTGTGCTGAGAAACTAGTGAGGCCGACTGTGAAGGCCCTGCCTGGGAGAAGCCCTCCACGAGCTTCGAACCTCGGGGGGATGAGGCCGGCCAGTCGTCTGTACAGTCTAGAGCAGGGCCTTTTAATTTAAAAGCAAACAGGCAGGACTAACATTGAGGGACTCAACGGTGTTAAATACAATTAACTTCATTCCCTAAGGTTGACAAAAACATAACAGAGACCTAAGTATGATTTTTAATACATAAAAACATTTTCACCTCAGCAGTTACTTTGGTGTCTTTCTGAGCGCCTAACTTGGAAAAATGGAATATTAAAACTCACTCACAGTTTGATACAAAACGCTAATATTAGATAAGTGGAAAATTTACTGTCGCCCCCTCATGCCTTCCATTTCCAGCTAGCAGAGGGACAGCAGCACAGAGCCCTCCAGCTGGTTGGCCGTGCTGATTGAAGACGGCTGCCTGCTCCAGAGCAGCTCCAGTGGCTGTGCCCTAGAGGCGCTGGGGTGCACAGATTCTCCATAACCCCTTGACCGATAGGCACTCAAGTACCAGTTACTGAAAGAGTCCCCTACAATGTGCATGAAGAAATACTTGTCGGAGCCAGACACGCACTGACCGGAAACTCCACAAACTACATGTTGTACAAACCTTCTTCCTTATAAAAGAAAGGAAAAAAACAAAAAGAAATAATTATGTCTGTATTGTTTCTGTAATTCTCATTGTTTCATTTTTTATTGGGAAAAAATAATATTCTTGGTGATTTTCTAGCCAATATTCCAAACAATAGTATTTTCAAAGTTCTATATAATTATTCATGGCACTAAAATAAAATGAATATAGATTTTTATCATCAAAGTAAATATTTAATTATTCATATTACACGGACTGTAACACTGTTTTCTCTAAAACCATCAATTTTTTGTATGTTTGTTTGTTTTTTGCAGTACTGGGGATTAAACTCAAGTCCTTGTGCTTGCCAGGGAAGTGCTTATTCTACTGAGCCATCTCCCTGGCCCTGAAAGGATCTAAGTTAGGTGTTTAAGTTTATCTGAGCTCCTGTCAGCTTTCATGAAGGAAGGGCTGTATATCTTGTATAAAAGAATGCCACTTTTTCCTTCTATCACTGTTTCATAACAGTAATAATTTGTGTGTGTGTGTGTGTGTGTGTATATATATATATATATATATATATATATATATATATATATATATATAATTTTTGGTCTTAAAGTGACTATTATTTTGTGATTTTAAAGGAAAATTTTAAGATTTACTATGCACAGAATATTATCTAAATTTTCTTTATGTTACATCCATATATACAAAATAAATTTTAATTATTCCAGTGTCCTGTGAAAATAATTCGTGGTTCACTATACCTCATTCTTTTAAATGTATGGGAAATACACAAATGTAACTTCCATATGTTCAAATAATATTTGCTATATGAATATTAAACTCATTACAGAAAACTCAATATAAGAAAGCCTCTTATTCTATGATGCAGTTAAAAATTTTTCATCATTGTATAAAATAAAGTTTCAATACTGGGAAACACTCTGATGCGCCCAGAAAAAAAAAAAAAGAAAATGAGTTTAAGTGTAGTTGCATACATCCACTGATGAAGAAATAAGTCAAAGTGTCAAAGAATATGATCGAAAAAACTCTTCAGAAAGAACCAAAGAGTGTCCTAAATCTCACAAAAGAGTGATCACAAAGCACAGTGGCTCATGCTTGCAATCCCAGCACTCTGGAAGCTGAGGCAGGAGGGCAGCTGGAAACTGGAGGCCAGCCTGGGCTTCATAAGCAAGATCAAACGTGGCACGCACTGCACAGCATGATCCTGTCCCCCCAAAAAAGAAGCCACAACAAAAGACAGACAGACAGACAGAAAGAGAGAGAGACAGAAAAAGAAAGAAAGAAAGAAAGAAAGAAAGAGAGAGAGA
>PVKA01008379.1:0-73265 GCA_004027165.1 Ctenomys sociabilis
TTTCTTTTTTTGTATTTTAGGGAAGGGTCTACAGTGTGTTCAGGGTCTCACTCCTAGATCAGACTCAAGTGATCAGCCTGTTTACAGCCTCCCAAGAGCTGGGATTACAGGCGAGCACACCACCACACCCAGTCTCAATGGATATCTGTGTGCCCAGGGGGAGGGGCCAGCAAGGCAGGCCTGGAGATTGAACATCCAGCTCCTGAGCCTGCTTGAAGGCGCTTTAATCCGCTGAGCTATTTGGCCGGCTCTTTTCTTTCTTTCTATGTCTGTCTCCCTCCCTTGCTCCTCTTTGCTCCTTCTCTCCTTCCCTCCCTCCCTTCCTCCCTGTCTCTCTGTCTCTGCTTCTTTTTCTCTTTCTGTCTCTCTGGCTCTCTCTGTCTCACTCTTTTTTTCTTTTTTTTTTTTATGAGCAGAATATGTTTATTGAGGGAAAGAAAGCTCCTGTCCGAGAGCGGACAGGACAACCCCTGAGCAGGGTTGTTCCCCCAGAAGCTGTCTCTTCCAGGGACTATTATAGTGTAAAACCACGCAGGGCTAAGGTAGAGAAAATGGGAACTCACTTAGGTGGATGTGGGATGGGACAAAACTATGGACAACTAATGGGATTACAGGCTCCATTGTTTTGGTAAAGTTGATTAAGCCCACCACTAAATGGGGAAGCGAGTGATGAGTGACGGAATAAGTGAGCATGAATACTGGACAGGGTCTCTTCCAGTTGGGGGTTGGGCTAGTGACTCACTTGGGCTCTTTTAAGGTGGTCAATACCTGGGATTGATATTCTAAATAGGCACAAATCATCTCAGTCTTTCTCTCTGTCTCTCTCTGTGTCAACTTTCCTCCCCCTGGTCCTTCCACTATGACATTTCTGCCTTATTACAGGTCTAAAAACAGTAGTCAGCTGACCATGGACTTAGGGCTCCAAAGCCCAGATCCAACATCAATCCTCCTTTAAGTAATTTCTCTCAAGAACGTGGTCACAGCAATCAAAAGCTAACTACCACAGCAGCCATCGCTGGTGTCAGACCAGCTACCACAGCAGTGTTCGTGTTCAAGCAACCCTTATTTTACTTACTAGTGGCTTGAAAGCATAAGCATAATGATTCTGGCAGCCTGTATATGTCAAAGAGAAGTCATGTAGTGTTTCTTTAAATGAAGATAAAAATTCTCAATGAGGAATGAATGTGTGCATATGTATGTGTGTGTGTGTGTGTGTGTCAATGTTGCTAAAATCAGTATACTATCATCTTTAATATTTTTATCATGCTCAACTTATAAAGTACCATACAGTAGCTATAGCAAAAATCATATGTATAGGATTTTTATTGGGGCCAGGGAGATGGCTCAGTGGAATAAGCACTTCCCTGGTAAGCGCAAGGTTCTGAGTTCAATCCCCAGTTCCGGGAAAAAAAAGGATTTTTATTATCTGTTGTTTCAGTCATTTACAGGGGTTTTAGAATGAATTGCACACATAAGGAGAGCTATTTTCTTATAAATACCATTAGATTGTTGTTGTTGACAACATGGCCATGTTTCTTAAAGTCTAATCATGGATTCTACCTGTTTTGAAATATGCACCCTTTTAGCTATTTTTTGAATGCTTGCCAGCAAGATCAAGTGGATCTCATTTAATACTGGTTCGTCCTGCTACAATGTATAGTCAAGCCCCCCAGCACGCAGACCTGGCCTTGTCCTGACTGCCTTCCAATGTCCCTACCGTCTTCCTCGAAGCCTTGTCTCAGCATTGATCTCACTCACAGTAGCATCTTTCAAAACTAGAAGCATAAAATATTTGTGTGGATGCTCCCTCCGAAACTTAGAGATAGCTGCAACTCATTTATTTTCATAGCCTCTCTCCAAGACAGAACAGAAGGAAATGCAGGAGACAAATACAAGAGGTTCACGCTAGCCACTCATGGGCCATCCAAAGTATCTATCACAGTGACATTATGTTTGATGTAATCCTATGATTCCCCAGGAGCTTCTTTAATTATTGTAATGTTATTCAAATACCAAAACATTTAAAGCTCCACTAAAAGCAGGAGTCTTCTACTGATCAAGTTTTAGAGCTCAGAACAAAGAAAAACCAGAGAAAAGTATAAGGACTATTGTATGAAATGTTCGAAACAATCAGTAAAGGGTTCATAACAGAACCACCTGGAGCAGGCCTGCTGTTCCCATCATCCAGCCCAGCCTGAAACAGCACAAGCCAATGCAGCATTCTAAGCTTCTCCACTTCTAAACACTACCGCTAACTGCCTCCAATTAATTGGATCAAACGCTCATCATAAAACTTACTTCCAATCATTGATTCAAGTATTAATTCATTTATTTACCTATTTATTTGATTCACTTTTTGAAAAGGAGGGCTTTGGTAATTTCATGTCCAGATAGCGGGAAGGTTAAGTAAGTTAGCTTAAGTTCCTGCTGAAGGCAACCAAATACGATAAATTAATATAGTACAAGCAACCATGACCTGGTTCAGAGAATGTGAAAATTTCAGACTTTAAAACTAAAAATTTTAAAAAGTTTTAAAAGCTGTAGGGCCGACCAAGTAGATTAGCTGATTAAAGCACCTGCAAGCAGGCTCAGCAGTCAGGGTTTCCATCTCCAGGCCCTGAGACAGCAATTGAGACTGGGTGTGGTGGTGCACGCCTATAATCCCAGCTCTTGGAGGTTGTAAACAGGCGGATCATTAGGAGTGCAACCTAGTAGAGGGACCCTGAGCACCCTATAGACCCTTCCCTAAAATATAAAAAAATAAAAATAAAAACTGTTTCCTCCTGGAAAACCAGACACACTTAATCATTGGGTTTTCACATCCTAGGGTTATTTCCTGGACAGAAAACAAAGCTCAGAGCTGGCCCAAGAAGAAAAATCCACAAAGAGATCGGAGCTGGGCAAAGACACAATCCCATCTACTCCGGCAGATCAGGCAGAAAGTCTGAAAGTTCAACGCCAGCCTGGTCTACTTAGTGAGACTTTGCGTCAAAATGAATTTCAAAACACACACACAGTGGTGCGATCGTCCTGGATTCAATATCCAGGACCCTGTGGCTGTGGTGGAGGTGGATTTTCATACTAAGTTCACAAAGGCTTACGTACTTGATCTAACGAAACTCCCACCATGACAAAGCATCTGAGAATATTACCTACCTTAAGTCTTGCTGCTGGGTGGAGAGGGGAAATAGGTTTCCTGAGAATTCATAATCCCGAATCAGCTGCCAAGACGTGATGCCTGATTTCCTGCTACCAGAAAAGAGCTTAAGTGAAAGCTCAGTTGAAAGTGGTCTTAGACTGGTAATAGCTCCAAGCAGCTGACAAAAATGCATATAAATTTTCTACGAAAACACTATTTTCATCCCAGGCCTTAAGAAGTTCCAAAGTTCTCAGGAAAATGAGCAGTTTTGCATCATGAATTACTAAATCCACAAGGAAATTAGGCACCATGACATGAGATAAGAAAAACAAGTATAAAATCAACACAAAATATGCAGTAAATATATTTTATAAGGTTTGAGAATTAAAAGAGGTTTGAAAATATGAGGGTAAGTAGATTTGTAAAGAACCAAAGAGAACTTTCAAGTAAAATTGAAATTATGTTCTCAATGGATACATTTATTTTTTAAAAGAATACAAAATAGTAATATAAATAGTATTCAAAATGATATAAAATTTCACTAAACAAATCAATGAGAATTCAGCAGTCGTTGCCATATTGCGTGATGCTATCATCAAATTAGTTGCTTAAGTTATCAGATATAAACATGACAAATTGATGTAAGACAAAAAAGATCTAAGCAATTAAAAAGAAAAATAGTAAGAAAAAAGTAAGCATTAACTGCTCCTTTCAAAAGCCTAGGAGAAATCAGAAGTATAATTACTCAATATATACATATATATTTTTTTCTTCTTCCTTACTTGTATCTCTCTTTTTTTTTTAATCCTTTTCCTTATCTAAGTTTTTCCTTGCCATTAAACAAATTCTTTCTCTTTCACAGTACCTATTGTACCTTTCAGGTAATATTTACTCTTTCAGGTTATCACACTAGTGAGATAATATGATTTTTGTTTGTTTTTGGCAGAACTCAGGCCCTTGTGCTTACCAGGGAAGCGCTTATTCCACTGAGCCATCTCCCCATCCCCAATCATACAATGTTTGCACATGTAGATCTGATTTTATTTCACTTACCAATAAAGTCTCTAGTTGCATCCAATTATTTACAAAAGCCTCACATTTATCTTTTTCATAGCTGAGTAAGATTCCAATATGAAAAAATACCGTATCTGTTTTATCCATTTCTCAATTGGTGGGCACTTGAGCTGTTTCCAAGGTTTAGCCATGACAAATCACAGTGCTATAGACATGAGTGTACATATATCACTGTGGTATCAAGATTTGAGTTCTTTTGGCAAAAAAATAAATAAAAATAAAAAAACCTAGGGGGGGAATAGCTGGCTTGAGTGGGACCTCCACTCCTAGCTTTTCAAGGAATCTCCACAGTGATTTCCACAGTGGTTGTACTAGCCTGCACTCCCTCCAACAATAAAGAAGGGTTCCTTTCCCCCACAGCCTCTCCAGCATTTGTTATTGGTTGACTTCTTGATGATAGCCATTCTTTCTAGTACAAGATGGTATCTCAGTATTGTTTTACTTTGCATCTCTTTAGTAATCAATGACGTTGAACATTTTTTCATATATTTATTTGCCATTTGTATCTCTTCATTTGTGAAGTGCATATTGATCTCAGATGCCCTCAGTGGTTACAAAAATTGCAAAACAAACAGATCCAGCAGGGAAAGGAAAATTGAAGACAGGGAAAGTTTTGTTATCCAGACTATGAGTGGAAGAGATAAAACCATACTGGGACATGGGGTGGAGATCAGCACAAACAAAAAATAAAGAGATTCTAATATACATCTAATTCAAGTTTTAGGAAAAGAATTGTCCTGAAACAAAGGTTCAGATAATGATAATGACTGAAAATCTTCCAAAATGTTTTATACTCATCAACTTGCTTTAAATAAACTTCCAAAAACACTCAACAGACAAAGAGAAATCCATACTTTAACACATTTTGGTGTCATGAGAAGACTGGAAAAGCAACCAAGCAGGAAAGACACTTCATCATCTAAAGATCTACAGAAGCCAAGAGAACTTTTTTCAACTTATAGAAAGAATGTAAAGATCAACCCAAAATTTTAAACCAAGCAAAAAAAAAAGCCTTTCGACCTTAATGTAAAATCAGAGCATTCTGTGACACATCTGAAAGAAACTTCTATTCTGTTTTGAATATAGAGGAGATCATCCCAAAGTGAAAGTCAGAAATGAGTGGGACTGATGGGTGTAAAGAAATCCAAGGAAATATTAACTGTATAAAAGCAATAGAAAATGTGCTGCATAGCACATAAATCAGTAAGTTTATGGGAACTGGAATGAGAATGTGCTAAGTTTCTTTTTAAATTTTTTATTAGTACAGTTTTGCAGCACATAGCAATCACATTCGTTGTGGGGAGTCGGTCCCCGTATATAACACATCTTAATTGTTTATGGTTCCTTTGTGTCTCCTGGTACCCTCCCTCCACCTCAGATCTCCAATTGGAAAAGACATTATATTGTTCAGGAGTTTATGGATATTAATTAACTTTAAAATTTGATAATTTTGCATGCGAGAATTTTTAGCCTTGTGCCAAAAGAACAGAACTAGGTTACACAACTTCCAAATTAGTAAAGATAAAAAAATATAATCAGTTCAAAATAAATCAAGAAAGTAAAATAGAAAACCAACCAGTATGAGAAAAGGAAAATACAGTTTATTATCTAGCATGCCAGTAATTATAAGTGTAAATGACCTGTTTCATTTGAAGTTAATTATTAATAAATGTGTTTTTTGTGCTACTTACCATATTCATTTATAAAATTATAAAACTTGTGAAAGTAAAACAAGAGGCAAAGTAACAATCATCAGAGGCAAAAGACAACATAGGCAATGATGACACCACGGGAAATGTTAAAAAGCATTGCTAGATTTAAGAGACATCACATATTGATACTAAAAATCATTGTGCTCAACCAGTGAGGGATGCAATGTTAAAACCAAACATACCTGATAACAGTCTCAAGTTATAGCAATACCACATTACTGGAGGAAAAGCCCACCTTCACAGAGGAAATGATCATGCTTCACTAAGTGATTGGCAGGAGATACACTTATCCGACATACATGTCTGATGAAAGGAGCAGAACAGTCTCTGTAACCAACATCTGTACTGAGCACAGTTCATTCTACATGACCTTTTCAAATGTCATCACACACTGAAACATGAAGCACATATCAGTAAAACCCAAGGATCATAATAAAAAAGAATACATTCTCTTCTCATTATACAATTAATCTGGAAAACACTAATCAAAATACAACTACAAAACCCCCATAAGTAGGAAATTGAAAGACCAGTAGTCACTCAGTAGTCAGATATAAAAGCCCACACTATGAATTAGAAAATTAAAGTGAAGAATTCAAAAGTGAGTACTTTTTGAAACCTATAAAGATGTAGCAAAAGTAGTATTTAGAGCAACACACATTGCTTTACTGAGGGAAACATGCAGTTAAAAATTAAGGAATTAATATTTATCTCAAGAACTTGACAAACATCACAAAATTAAAAGAAAAACATAACAAGTATGAAGGATAATAAAACAAAAGCAAATTTTATTATTGACTAAATTAAAGAAATCAGTGTCACTATTTGTAAAGATCAATAAAATTTAAAACTCTCTCCTCAGATTTATTAATAAAAATGAAGTTGAAAATAAACACTATCAGAAATGAAAATTATAACCGCGTATTGCAAATATTAAAGGGATAATCTAAGAAATCAGAAGTTAAATTCCTAGGGCAGAAAAGGTGGTAGAATTAAGGGCTGGCAAGATGGCTCTGCTGGCCAAGCTCTTGCTTAGGCAAGTGCAGGGACTGAAGTTAGATTCTGATACCACAGGGGACATCAGACCCCCTCCCTGGACACTGAGCCAGGCACTGAAACCTGGGTTGGTGGAGGCTAAAGCAGGAGGATCACTGCAGGTCCAAGCTGCACAGTGAGACCCTCTACAAAATACATAAAAACATAATAAATTGGCAGAAGTAGGCAATCTAAATAGCCTCATTCGTAAATGAATTGAATTGAAAAATATAAAATACAAAGTTCCAGGTGTTTTTTGTTTGTTTGTTTATTTTTTACTGGCTCATAGTTTACATAGTGTAAAGTTAAAGAATTTTGTTTGTACAATTCAGTGAGCTTTGGCAAGCACATACGATCATGAGATCCTTGCCACAATTAGTTCATATAGAATAACTTCATAATTTCCAAAATCCCCTTCATATTCTAGCCCATTCTTTTCTCCCTACACCAGCTCCTAGCAAATACAGACTTGATTTATGAACTATTAACTGTTTTTCAGAAATTCATATAATATGCACGTTATTTGTCTGACTTTTCACCATTTAGCATAAAAGCTTAGAAATTCTTCCACACCATGGCTGTTGGTGATCCATTTCTTTTTATGCTGAGTTTGCCACTGTATGGTTACATAATTTGTGTATTTGTGCACTAGTAGATGAACAGTTGGATTATTTCCAGTTCTTTAGTAATTATGAATAAAGCTTCAATAAACATTCTTAGATAGATCTTTCTGAAGACATACATTTTCATTTCTCTTGAGTAAATACCTAAGAATGAGATTGCTGGGTTATATGGGAATCTTTTGCTTAGCTTTATAGGAAATGACCAAAGTGATACTCAAAAGTGGCTATATTAATTTGCATTTCCAGTAATTATTGGTGTTGTTTCACATCTTCACCAGTTCTTGAGATGCCATAGAAAAGAAGTATCTATTCTAATGGGTGTATCGTGGTCAGGCTCATATGATCTAGAAAATACACTCTTAATATTATGAGGATAAAATGACCTTGATATCCAATCATGGCAAAGACAAAAGAAGAAAAAAATCACAACCCAGACTCATTAATGACATAAATGAAAAATACCTTCTTTAAAATATGAGCATACCAAATTCATCAATACACTAAAACATAAAGTCCAAGACCAAATTACAATTATCTCAAGCTAATAAAGGTTTTCTTTTTCTTTTTCCTTTCTTACTTTTTTTTTACTTTTTCAGAATCATGGATTGAACTCAGTGCTTGTGCTTTCCAGGGAAGCGCTTATTCTACTGAGCCATCTCCCCTTGGCCTCTTTGATACATAGTCTCGATACGCAGTTCAGACTCAGAGCAGTCCCCCTGCCTTGGCCTCAGCAGCACTGGGGATTACAGACACACATCACCACATCCTGTTTGGGGGCAGGCTCAGCGTGTCCTGGATTCTAGGGCTGCATGGTACCCAGGATCTCACTTAGCACCTTGTGTTTTCCAGGCAGATGCTTAGACCATCAAGTCATCTCTCCAACCTCTAATAAAGGTTTTTTTAATATTTGAAAATCAGTTATATGATTACTATAGTAACCAAATGTAAAACTGTAATAAACACATCAATAAATTCAGGGAAACTTGCTAAAGTTAGCATTAATTATATTTAGGAATCACATTTAAGTCGATTCTTACTAGAAATGAACATATACAAAGCATGATCCTCTTGCTTAATGGCGGACCATTGTAGATGTCCTCCTTAAAATTTAAAAAAAGACAATAATAAAAACAATAACAATAAAACACAAGAGTGTAGGCTTCCCTTCTGCTGTGTGTGCCATTGTTCTAGAGTTCTAGCTGATCAAGACAAATGGGAGGAAAGTAAAGATCAGACAGAAACAGCGACAATTGGGGAAATTTTAATTAGTATGGCATTGTGTAACTAGAATGCTTATCTGTCACTGCCCAAGATTTTGTAGAAAAAAAAAATGGGTCTTCATGCAAGTTTCTGACACCAGGAATCCACCATGGTGGAACAGTGATGAGTGAAAGAGAACTACAACTCATAGGTTGCTCTGACCCTTACTGTTCCCCATAACTAGTACAGCCTGACCCAACTGCACCCTATTCATTATGAGGCATTGAACAAGTTGCTGGATAGAATTCACAGATCAAAACATACAAGAAGCTTTAGATGACAGAGAGAAAATTTTGTACTTAAATGAGGTAATCAAGAATTTTTGTCATTGTTAGTAAACACCAACAAAACTCAGAAGAAATAAGTCAAAATCCCATTTTTTTTTTTTTTTTGGTACTTTGTTATTCCTGAGGTCTTCAAAAGCACTGAGGTCCAAGTAAGTTTACAGAGTCTTTTAAAAATCATCATCCATTTAAATTAACAGGGAAAATGTTTCTTTGCTAACGTATCTAGTTTCAGAAGCCATGTGAGGATATTTCAAAGATCCTCAGTTTCTAAAATGATTATTATCTGAAGCCAAAATATAGGATTCCAGGGCCTGACAAGTGTCAAAATGGAAAATGGGTTTAAGGATGATCCACTATTGCTATAAGGACAAGCCTTTTGGATTTCCTCTCTGTATTCTTACAGTCATTTTGATGTATATATTACCCAGCTTCCAAGAACAAACTTGTTTATTCAATAAATATAGATTTAATACCTCCTATCTGCTCTTAGAATACAGGTGTATGCTAAGTAGACAAAAGTCATTGTCCTAAGGGAACTTATTTCTCAGTTAGGAAAGCAAACATTAAGAAAATAAACAAGAAAAAACTTAAATATCAACCAATAATGGTGACATGTATAACATAATTGGGAGGTAAGTCTGCCACTGTTGGGGTTAGAATTACTTGTTAGATTTTGTCTTGGATTGAAGATGATTTGTGCATCTCCTTCACCTTTGTGACACTAACCTACCATTAGAAATGTACAAAAGAAAGCCGGGAAGATAGCTCAGTAGAATAATCACTTGCCTGACAAAAGTAAGGTCCTGAGTTCAATCCCAGGTACTTCAAAAAAAATGTTAAAAGAAAATCATTTATGAGACTGAAAGGTTGGGACTAAGACTGATATCTTAACATCTATACTTGGGACACATGTATTTATACACAAGTTTGTTTATAAAGCAGACATGTCTTGCATTTTCCCAGAAGCAAATATTTTTGAGATGAGCATTCAAGCAATAATTTATTAGAAAAATAATCCCAAGAAGGCCCTAAAGTGGAATGAGATAATAAGAACTAAAGTAAGAATCCCATGGAGGATTATGGAACAAGTTCCCAAAGGACTGTCTAGTGTTTGATTCCACTGGGAAACTTTGCTATCCAATATGAAACATATACTCAGAGTTAGGTCACCAAGGGACAAAAGAGTTGGGCTGCTCATCCACCAACTGATGTAAGTCATCAGTTGAAGAATGAATGAGTGAATAAATAAATGAATCAATGTATGAATCAATGAATCAATGAGTCAATCAATGAATGAATACTCAAATACTTCTGGCTCATGAACATTCTAATAGCATAGTCCCTACTAAAGAAAGGAACTAGGAAAATTGTTGCAAATGTTGACTGTCAGATGGAGAAATCAAAATGCATCTGTAACAACAGAAATATATATAGTATTCAAGAGAACAGGTTGCAGGGTTAAAACACTGATCATCTGATTACTCAACTGAATGCATACAAGTAGGTGGGGAACAGCCCCTATGCTCTATGCAGTGAGAAATACAATGGCACTAAGAAGACATGACCTCAGAACTCACTGAGATCAGCAATAGCTGATCTGAGATCAAAAATAGCTACAAGAAGCCCAATTGGGTCCCTTTCTGTCCCTCTTGCAGACTGAAGCGTTCTTTCCCTCAATAAATATTCTGCCATTTTAGCCACATGTGATGGATGCTACGTAGAATAACATGCTAAGAGGATGTACTGCAAAATAGTGGCTTCTAGACTTAGAGAATTAGAGACAAAGAAGTGGCTTCCAATCTTAGAGAAGCAGGAAAATTGTCCATAAAAATAGTTTACAGAAACAGATAATATGAGTAGGAGGGTTAAAGGGAAAATGAGAAGTAGGCAAAGAATAATTTCTTCCCTCCAACCAATAAAACAACCTAGTATTGAGCTAGAGAAAGTATGAAAATATAGCAGAGTTTTGTTTTTCTGTTTTCATTTTTAATAATGGTGATAAAGAATTCATTTCATCCAATTCCCATAGTCACCTACAATGTTTCTACCTGCAAATAATTAGTCATTTGTCTCCTTAGCAGACCTGCAGAAAACAAACATGGACACATTCTAGTTCCTTTCCCAGTGCCTACATTCCCTGCCAGCTCATAGCTATCTCTGATATGTTATTTCCACAGCTGGGTGGGACAGCTGCTTGAGTTTATGTTTCTTTGACACTTTATCTACTAATATTGTTGGCATTCTGTATCCCACCAGTGTAGTTTCGATCATTAATTCCTGGGCAATTTTGGATCCAGTTCACATACTTCACTTCTGATAGCTCTCTATAAAATAAAGACTTCACAGTTCTCCAAATCCCTACCTACCCCTTGAATAATGTAGATTAATTTTAAATGTACAGACAGAAGTGGGGTATATTCTTCATAAATGGCTGACTTTAGCATCTTACAGAATTTAAAGTGACTCCCTAGAAAACGCCATGGATGGAAGTAAAAGATAAGAGGCATAAACAATCGAGTGCTCACTACCTTTAAGATCACCACAGCACTGTTCTGTTGTCCTTGCACTACTGACTGCCCTAATCTACATCCTCAGGTATGTACTTTTGCTGACAAAATAGATGTAAATGGCTTATCATTAGGGATGATGACGTCCATCTTCCAGTCAGCAGCAAATTCACCCAGTACCTGTCAGTGCTACTCATGAAACCTAATCATTTAAATACTATTTAATCGAAAAAGAAATTTTAAGTGAAAATGATGAGATTACCAGAATATTTTAAACATTTGGTTTGTCTTAACCGTCCAGCATAAAAGTAGAAAAATGAGGCATATAAAGTAAAGCCATAATGATATGCTGAGCTAGAAATGGCTCCAGTTAACAACTTCTGTGGATAACCCACTACTATTGTGGACTGCTGGACTGTGTTGGAGTGTTTCGCTAAATTCAAGCACCTGTAATAATTGAATGCCAATAGAATACCCATCTCTGACAGGACTAAACAAAAAGAAGGGATACAAAGGAGAGACCATTCTGTATTTGTATATACAGAATTGTTAGGATAAATATGCAGCTACTTTTGTGTAATTCTATGAGAAGAAAGATTTGCATTAATAGTGTTTGGACAGAATATCCTGTCTGCTTCTTGTACTTATGGATAACCACTAGGAAGATAATAATGTAAGAAGTATTAATTATTGAAACTGTACTATAAATCAGCTTTAAAAAAAAAAGATAGGTATGCAGTTACATTCTCTTAATTCAGTGAAGAGAGGGATTTTCTCTAATAGTGTTTGTAAATAGAATATCATGTCTAAACCTTGTACAACAAATAACCATTAAGAAAACAATATGCAATGTATTAATTAGTTAATCTGTTCTATTAATTTGATTTGAAACTGTCTCATTGCTATTTTTTCTTCAATAAAATTATGGAAAATATTCAAACATTATATTTTAAGCATTTAGATAGCATTTATTCTGATTCATTAAAATATTACTGTTAACTCTGATGCTTAAAGTTTTGTATAATTTTTAATAATTTTATTGAGAAACAAATAGCAATGAGATAGTCTCAAAACCGACTAGTAGGGCAGTTTCAAGAATTAATACATTGCATATTGTTGTCTTAATGGTTATTCATTGTACAAGATTCAGACATAATATCCTGCCCACAAACACTATTAGGACAAATTTTTCTACTCTTTGAATTAAGAGAATGTAGCTATATACCTATCCCAGCTGTTTAAAATATACAGATACAAAATGGTTGTTCATCTATATCCCTTTTTGTTTAGCTTTGTCAGTTTTATTCATTGTCATTTAAATATCATAGATGTGTGAATTCAGCAAAATATTCCAATATCCATAGCAGTAATAGGTTTTCTGTAAGACTGGCAATGTCAGAAGTTGTTGACTGGAGCCTTTTACAGCTCAGCATACTAATATAGCTTTACTTTTTATACTTCATTTTTATACTTTTCTGCTAGATGGTTAAGACCAAGACAAATTAAGACTGACATAACAAGAAATATAGCTTTTGTATCTGACAAGGTCAGTCAAATCCCCATACTGTATCATTTTTTTCATGCCTTGTCTTAGTAACTATAGCCCATGTATTATGTAATTATATTTTCTGTTTGTTTGATCTTTAGTCTAACAATACAAATTCACAGTCAAAACACATCTTTTATCCAAAAACTGAGTACAATGCTTAATCTACTGATCATCCTTATAACAATTTTAACTATTAATTTCTTTGGTTTTCTTTATGTTTTTAAGTCACATGAGCAAAACTGACATTCAATCATACTATATACTTTTAAACTTAAAATTTACCAAAACATGGTGGATATAAAGCAAAATATCAATGGATATGGAAATACTTTGGGCATAAATGGTCTTTTGAGGAGTCGCATTATCCCAAGATCCAGGGTCTGTGTGGAAACCTAAATGCAATACATAATCCAAAAATTGTGGGTCCTGTCTCCTGTACAGCATACCTGCCTATCTAGTACTTAACCTGGGCAGATCTGAAAAGGGATCAGCACAGAATTAACGGATCCAGTCACTTAGATTGCATTACAGGAAATGGAAACCTATGGCTTGCCATTGCTCAGAGCTCTGAAAGATCAAATTGTCTGAGCACTCCTCAATAGAACTTACCACCTCCTTCAAGGCGGTTGTGAGCTGCTTTAGACATACTCTCTCAGTCCCTCAGATCTACCCTCTAGCCCTCTCTTCTCAGCTCTGTGCCCCAAGAGCCATTTGATAGAGACCTTATCAACTGTTATCCTTGACTTCTGGCTTCCAGTTCATTTTTAGAAATAAGGAGGTACCACAGACAGAGTAGTGAGCAGGCCAGGAAGTCAGAGTCCTTTGCCTTGTGCATCACTACAAGTGTCTGCATCCCTTTTTGTAAAGCTGCAGCTCCTCCCATGTAGATCTCTTCCATAATCACAGGTGTGCCTCTTCTCATTCCTGAAGATCCAGAGATATCTTCCTGTGATTGCTGGTCCTTTATTGGTTTCATTTAAACCTGCATTAAAATATTCCTATTAAAAAAAGCTTCTCAATTACCAAGTTGGTTGTGTGTTTTTAATGCTTATTTGATGGTTTGTTTGTTTATTTGTTTATTTATTTGTTTGTTTGCTTGGTTGGTTGGTTGGTTGGTTGGTTGGTTGGTTGGTTGGTTGGTTGGTTGGTTGGTTGGTTGGTTTTCTGAAACAGGGTCTCACTATACAGTTTGGACTGGCCTTGAACTCACTATGTAGCCCAGGTTGGCTTCAAACTTAAGGCTAGCCACCACTTCTACCTCATAAGTGCTGAGATTATAGGTGTGTGCCACCACAGCTGACTTGACTGTGCTATTGCTTTCATGTGAGATACTGAAATATGTCTGCTTCTATTCTTTAGAGAAGAACAAATGTCTTCTCTAATGTCTCTGCCTTCCACCCAGAAATATATATATATATATATATATATATATATATATATATATATATATATATATTTGTATATATATATACAAATATATATACAACATATATATATTTGTGTGTGTGTATATATATATATATATATGCATACACACATATGAAACATACATATACACAAGATTATGGTTGTGACTAGGTCAACATGAGCCCCCTGACTTTCCAATATAAACCCATATTTTATTCTCAGAAAGTTTTCTTTTGTTTCACAAAGACACACCCCACTCCCTGATCCCCATTTTCTCTGCTTTTATAGTTCATCAAGTTGTCAGTCCCTCACCAAAAGAGATAACATGCTTTTCAAGGTAGTACTGAGATCCAAAAACGAAGAGATTTTCAGCAGAGAATTAATATTCACTGCCCATAATCAGTTCAATTTCTTATAATAATTTAGCACCACATATGGCAGTTATGAATAAGCATTGATAAAATTTCCCTAATCCTTTTCACTTGGGCCAGAAGAAAAAAAGATTTTGAAAACTTGAGTAAGCCAATCAAGATAAATATTAATAGTTTCAAAGATGGATTCAAAACTTTACCCAGTAGAAATTTGGAGCTGGAAATTTGCTTTGTTGAAAAGTTATATCAAAGTATTTATTAGCATTATTGCCAAGAATTATATGTGATTAGATTATTGCCAAGAATTCAAAGGTTCCTTGGTGAAGAGTGAAATATCTAGAGAGGCATGATGCTTAATTATATAGAACTTTCAGTCTAAAGTCATAAATCAAATAAGCCATTTTCTCATTTCTCTTTATTCTCTCTTATTATGAAAAGTAAAGTGGTAGGCAGAGAACAAATAACTGGCGTGTACACACAGGTATCTAGAATTCCACAGCAACTGTTGAAATTTCTCTCCCACTAATATACACAATTACGATGAAAATAATCAATCTCCTGCTTACAAATGCATTTAAACTGGCTAACTTAACAACCCCAAGACAGAAGTCTTTATGAGAAATTTTGCTATCATGATTATTACTACAGGTCAAAAAGATTCCTCTAGATCTTTGACTAAAACATAGCAAGACAAAATCACAGTACCATTGTTTTTCTCCTTTTATTCAAGGATTTAGAGTTTCTTTTTTAACTATACATTTAAATTTTTAAAAAGGAAACCTTTAAATTATTGTCTGGCAAATGTATGTGCTATCGAGTCCATTGCCTTGAGATTATAGGTTCACATCAGGATGTACAAAAAAATAGAGAATAGAGCATCTGACGTGGTGCAATTTATAGGATTAGGAATGATGACGTTATCTCTAATGTCAAGTTGCATTCCAGGTAGAGTGAAGGAGGAGGATTATTCTGTTTAGCAAGCGATAGGAAAACCTATCCCATGATATGAAGTAGAATGAGAGAGGCTATTTTCGTGTATCTTTAAAAACAATGCACAGAACAGGAATACTGTAAGCCAAGAACAACAAAGGTCTTTCTTTCTTTCACCATACACCATTTGGGGGAAAGGCAGTGAAGGGGCAGGCTGACCCGCTCTCAGGTTGCTTACTGTGCTAGAATGAAATGCATTCTAAGTCTACCCTAAGTTCCATTTCACACACATACGAACACACAAGAGAGATAAAAAATGCCAGTTGTTATCTTTTTTCCTAAGGCTTTAGTTTTGTTTCAGACCTTATTTTGGAAGAGGAAAAAAAAAATCACAGATGAATCACTGCAAATTATGATACCAGTCATGGATCTTATCAAAATTGGCGACTCATCCATTTTCAGCAGCTTTGCAAGCCGTGGAAAAAAAAAAAAAAAAGCAATTTCTTTCACTCCCTCCTCCAAAGGCCAAAGGAGCATGATTGCATCTTTTCTTCAATCTACAGAAAAAGACTGACCATTTTTATTTCTTTGTATACTGTAATGCTTAATTCACATGAAGAAAATTATCTAAATCCATTTGGGAGTCAGACGTTTCAATAAATAAATCAAGACTTTGTAGTTGGATTTTCTGACTTGGGAGTAATAATATCTAATAGGACTATTATTAATATTTATTCCAAACTATTACCACTATTTTGTATTTAAAGTTAAGTTTCATTTTGGCTCACAAAATAATTTGACATATGAGTAACAGCATTCAACCGAGAGTGAAGAATGTATACGTATTCCTCTTTGCTATTTATTACTGTGTGACCTAAACTTTATCATCTCATTCAGTTTTAATTACCTCATGGATAACATGAGAAAACCGATGAAGCATATCAAAGTTACTTTTCAAGAGTATTGTAAAACTCAAGTAAAATAATTTGGCACAACTCCTTAAAATTGCAGGCAAGGGTGCAACCATATTTATCCTAATTGTTATTTCCTTACTCATTCTAAATTTTGTACTCCACAAATCATTAGAATTCTATATATATTTTCAAGTTGGAGCTTGCATTTTTTTGTTTTTGTTTTTGTTTTTGGAAGCAGATACTATATTAACTGACAAAATCACAAAAACACCATGGTAGATATCTTAGCTCATCCTAATAAGCCTATTGATCTGATCTTCCCTATTTTCAGCATCTCCACCTTCCATTTTTCTTTTTTTCATTCCACTTTGTGGAGATGATAACTTGAAGGACCACAGGAGATTATTTGCCTCTTTGAAGCATTTTCCAATGGTATAGATCTCATGAATCAGATCCTCCATGCAGATGATTCCATATTTACCAAGAGATGGAGCAATCAATGAATTATCTGTCAAGGCAATCAGCTTCTTATTGATCTAGCCATGGCCACGCGTGGTTCATCCACTGACTTCAGGTTTGGTTCCCCCATGCAATGTGTGGCTCCACAATTCTCAGCTTGTTCACTGAAGCCTTGTTGAGCTTAACAAAGGTACCATTGAAGATTTGGCAAAGGCAAAGGAGCTGCAACGCCTTGCGGACCTTTGGGCTCACACCACTGATGCCCCTGATCCTGATGACAAATGCCAGTTTGGGCTCTATGGGGACACAGAAGTTGCCAGCTTTTCTTGCCATTTTAGCTATTCAGATCTCAGTTCTGTACATCTGTCTGTACTCCTTGTGGCAGTGCCTGGCTTTTTTATTTTTATTTTTATTTTTTTATTTTTTATTTATTTATTTATTTATTTTGTCTTTTTTGAGACAGGGTCTCACTGTGCAGATCCTGGCTTTTTTATAGATGAGCTTCCTCCTCACCTTGTGAAGCGTCTTCTGAGCAAACTTTCTCAGGCGCTTTATCTTCACTTCTTCTTAAGGTATTTTTGGCACAGCAGGATTCTTCTTTTTCTTCCCTCCTACATGCTCCATGGTGCCAGCCAGAAAAGGGACTGGAGGTTATAATTAATTTTATAATTTTTGTACACTTTTGAATTTGTAGTTGTCTGGTTCTTCATATAAACATAATGGTCCTTTTTAAATATTTTGTGGAGCTTGGTGTGATATTTCAAAACATTCATATAATACACCCATTTTTCCAAATTCAACTTCCCTTCATTCACCTTTACTGCCCCCTAGCCTTTAGTAATCAATGTTCTGTATTCACATGAACATTTTTGAGCTTATACAGTAAGGGGAATACATGGTGACCCCATATACTGGTTTCAGCGAAAAATGTCACAGTAAACATGTATAGCAAATGTCCTTCGGATATGCTGGCTTCACTTCCTTTGGATCTATATCCACGAGTGGCATAGCTGGACCAAATGGAAAATATGTTTTTAATTTTTTGAAGAAGTTCCATAAAAGATATAAGACTTAACCCTGTTGCTTTCCCACTAATAGGGCATGGAAAGAATTTTTTCTCCACATTTTCATCAACATTTTCTTTTGATATGTTGGTAATAGCCATCCTAACTGCAGTGAAATAATATCTCAGTTTCTATATTCTTGGTTTACATTTCTTTGATGGTTTTATTATTGAGAATTTTTTCATATATTTGTTGTCCATTTCTATCTTGTGTTTTGAAAAATGTCTACTTAACATTAGTTGTACGTTTTTTAATTTGATTATGTGTTCAGTTGTTACTTTTGTTATTGCTGGTGTGAAGTTCGCTGAGCTCCCTTTGTAGTCTGGATATTAATCTTTTGTTGAGGGAATAGTTGGAAATTTTTTTTCCTATTCTCTAGTAGTCTTTTCACTTTGTTGATACTGTTTCTGCGAAGACTCCTTTTTACTTTTCAATAATCCCATGTGTCTATTTTTTTGTTTCCTATAGTTTTTGGATCACACATAAAAATTATTGAAATGTTTCTCTTAGGTATTCCCCTAGTGGTTCCATGCATTCAGGTTTTGTGTCTAAGATCTAGACCTGTTATAAGTTTATTCTTGTTCAGAGTAAGAGCAGGGGTCATTTCAATCTTCATAGATATTTAGTTTTCACAGTACTATTTATCAAATAGGCATTCTTTTTTCAATATGTGTTCTTGCAATCTTTATTAGGAATTAATGATCTGTAGATATGCTGGTCTATTCCTAGGATTCCTACTCTGTTCCACTGTATGTGTGTGTTCATATTCTATTCTGTTATCTGTGCGTGTTCTTATGCCAATGCCATGCTGTTCTGTGTTCTGTGGCTCTGTGGTATATTTAAATCAGATATTTTTCTACTTTTAGCTTCACTCTTTTGGGGGTCTGTTGTGTTTCCATATGAGTTTTAGGGTTGCTTTTTCTATTTCTGTGTAGAATGTCATTACTGTTTTGGTCAGCATTTCACAGAGTCTGTAAGTCATTCTGGGAAGCATGAACATTTCAATTCTTTTATTCCATGAACATGGGAGATCTTCCTTAGGTTTTTTTTTTCCCTTCTCTATTTTTGGACTATTATGAAATATTGGATTAGATTGTTCGAAATATGTATAGGTAATATAGAGCCAATATCAACATGAAAGCAGTTAACTTACTCAGGTAACATACTGATAACTACATTCTTTCAGCACATTAAATATCCATGACTGGTAGCTCATTTAAGTATATGGTACAGAAGCATTCTCTTATAATAAAAATCTCACTCAAAAGTACTACAACTGTGATGGAAAAAGCTTAAAGATAGAACAACTTTTCAAGTATAACTTTTAACTCAACTGAGCCAACAATTAATTTTGTTCAGTTCAGCAATGTGAACACTGTTAAGTTTACCCAAATGTATATGATGAAGGGAATATTGGATTACTGAATCCACTGAGAGGAGATAAACTGGGAGTTATGATTGCCATGGATAGATCTGTGGAGAGATTAAAAGTTTGCACATATAGTGGAAGTTGTCATAAAATACCAGTTCTAAATGCAAAAGCACAGTGAGAAGGTTTCTTTTGATTGCTTAAACAAAATAATTATGGTAACCTGAAATTTTAATAAAGTTCCTTGAATTTACGCAGTCTGGGGAATTATTGGTTTTGAATTACTGGCAATAGTGAATAGGGTTACATACAGTTTCAGAATGAAAATCAGTTTTATTTTGTCAGGAAGTGAGTGAGAAAAGAGCTGCAAAGACAGGAAAGAGAAAGAGAGAAGAACACTGAGGCTACTACCAAAAAGTGCAACATAAATTCAGAAATGACAGAGCAGGTAAAGATTAGCACTGTGGCTGGGCTTCTTGAACATCACCTATAGCTGAGACAGGGCAGGGGGATACAAACGTGAAGCAAATTCTTGGTCAGCCACCTTATTGTTGAAGCCTAAGTGAGCTGCATTCTTCTCTTTCCTATCTTTTAAATGTATTTATTAGAAATCATGGAAAAAGCTAAGAACTTCAAAATCCATGGTTCTTTCTTTCCTTTGCTGTAATTCAGTTTTAGCAAAAATTAATGACTGTGGATGGCCTTGCTTTCAATGTTGAACTCTGCTCCTCAACACATTCTAATATAACTTTTCTTGCCTTTATTTTTAAGGCACGCATGCCTTCTCTCTAAACGGTACTCACATTTTCCCTCTGGTTCTATAGGAGGTTTATGAAAAAGGCTTCATTGCTCACAGTTCAGGTATTCTGTCCAACAATCAGACTTTAGAAGTTCATATGACTGGACCAGCGAGATAGCTCAGCAGAATTAGAGCCTGCTTAGGCAAGTGCAGGGACCAGAGATTGATCCCCTGTAATACATGCCACACCAGCTCTGCTCCTGGACACTCTGAGGTGGCAACTGAGAACAAGTATCATGGCACACACCTGTAATCCCTGTGCTGGGGAGGTTGAAACAAGAGGATCACTATAAGTCTGAGCTGTGTAGTCAAACTACATAAAAATAAATGTTCGTATGACTGAAATGATCCAATATGGCATGCATAAATCAAACTCTGGCAATCAAGACACTGTGCTATTAATAAAATGGCAATATTAAATTCATTTAGTCTTTAAAGTTTTTCAACTTCATATGCTTTAGCTGCTAGCAGATATAAGTCCAACTTCTTCAGAATCATTTGAAGAATCAACTGAGTACATTCAATAAGAAATATGCTAGACTAAATATTGGTTTTCCTTACCCATCCCTATTCCCCCTTTAAACTACCCATAGAAATGACAGCATCTAAAAAAAAGTGAGGAAGAGAAAAACCTGAGTTTCATCCAAAAAAATACACCTAAAGATAGCAATCACAAACTATCTCAATGAGCTTGAATAAAATTAAGGGACTTTAAAAATAAATAAGCTTGTTTAGAATGAGAGCTGCATACTTAATGGCTCTGTGAACTTTCCTGATTTCTAACCTAAGCCTCAGTCTCCTTTGTAAAAGAAAAAGAGCAGCTTATACCTACCAGAATTTCTTTTCACTTCAGCTGAAATCATTTATTCAATCTCTTACTTCATTTGTGCAATAAAATATCTTTAGTAACTACTATCACAGGAAGTTAGGACTATATCATTGAACAAAGAACTCTTTGCCCCATGGAGGTTTTAGTGCTGGTGAGAGAAGATAGACATTAAATAAAAACTATAAAGTAATGATGTATATAAAGTGCCAAAAGATTTATAAAGGCTATAGGACAAAGGAGATAGAGATTTGGGAGTTTAGCAAGAAATGTTGTGTGTTGGACAAAAAGGATAATGTATTAGTGTTCAATGTGATGATCAGGGTAGCGTCCATTGAGAAAGTGTTATTTGAGTACAAGCTTAAAGAGAGTTCATCAGCCAGTCAAGCTGTAGAGGGACAAGGAGAGTGCTGCAGGGGTCAAGAGCAGCTGAGGAAAGGCCCAAAGAGCAAGGAAACCCGTGTGGTTGGAGAGAAGCAAGCGAAGGAGAAACAGGTCAGAGGAATGCAAAAAGAGTAAAAGGGTCACACGGGGTCTACACCATTAGGAATTGGTTATAATAAAGGAAATAAAGTCTCAAAAAGTGAAAGAGAGTGAAGCAATTTTATTAATGCTTTTGAAGGAATCATTTGGTTTCTGTGTTGAGATTTTCTCAAAAGAGAGGACATAAGATGACATAGCAAGACAACCGATTGGGCAGCAGATGGGAGGGGAGAAGAAAAGCAAGCAATAACCGTGGAATGGTGAGAGGTTTTAACAATGGAAATAAAAGTTGAAAGTAGTGTTCACAAAATTTCCTAACAAACTGACAATTATGTGTGAGAGATGGGGAAGAAGCATTGTATATCCTTGTATTTAGGGCTGGGTAACTGGGGGAAAAAAAAAAAAGAGAACTGACATCACCTGAGATAAAGACTATGGTTTGAATAAATTGCAGGACAAATTGACCAGAAATTCGGTGCAAAGGTCTATTCAACATTCAAGTGAAGGTATCCAGTGGGCAGCTGGACCTGCATTTAGAGCTGAAAGGAGACATCTGAGTTGGATATTTCAATTCAGGAATTATCATCATTTTAGAAATAGTCAAGCCACAAGACTGGGTGAAATCAACAGAGAACTAAAGACCACGAGAACAAACCAACAACCAAGGAATTAAAAAAAAAAAAAACAATCTAAGGAAACAAACTTGAAAGCCAAGTCAAGAAAATGTATCTGAAAAAAAGGAAATGATCACTACTGCTAAGAGGTCCTATAAGAGAAGACTGGCGGTTCAGTTGCTGATATGAATTCTGCTTCTAACTTCTTGACAAGAGAACTGTCAACGAAGTAGCAATGGTGGTAAGGGAATAACGCTTGCGCTATACTTAAGAGATGATAGGAGAGAATTCTGAGAAAATGAGATTAGGCTTCCCCCCCCCCCCAAGAAGTTCTACTGAAGAGTAGAAAAAAAAAAATTGAATGGTAACTGCTACTGAAAGTAGAGTCAAAATTTTGATGTGAAAAAAATAGTATGACTCATTGTCAATATTATGAGTGTCAAGTCCATTACGCTGAACAGACTCTTATATTCAGTAATCTTGACTGTCAGAAAGTATTTGTACATTTCTACTTCCCTGTGAATCTAAGTGATGAGTTTGGTCTGTACCTGAAAGGTTGGTAATGCTCCCATGGAAAGAAAAGGCCTTTCCCTGATAATCTCCTATGTAATACATTTGAGACGGCTTCATGATTTCAAGGAAGCCTGCCAAGGAGAATTGCCACCTTCCCCTCTAGCCATTTGGAAGCCACCACAATTTCACCAAGAGACACATGATCTTCTGAAATGTCTTATTCTCTTTTTGAAGCAAAACATTTCTCAGAGAAGCAGAATCACAGAGAGGCTTGTATCTTAACTTAAAACTTTCTGTGCTCCCCAAGCCTATTTAATTCGTACTAGAGCTGAAATACTATGGAAAGGAGATGGGGAAAAGGATTGGGTGGGACTAGACTCAGGGGACAAAATGTGATGAGATGCAATGCTCACCACAGATAACTTTTGATCATTCACCTGAATTGGGAGGATGAAGCAAGTTGCACTGCAACTATTAAAGTCTATATAGGTGTATGTTCATCTACCCCATACCTGGCCTCTTTTTCTGATAGCAGCACCTTAATTTTCCCCTGGAAATTAGCACTGCACTATTGCTTACAAGCTTGATAGAACATCTTCCTGTAGTCAAAACTCTCAAACTGAACTAAACAGCTCTTCCTCTGGAAGGAAGTGGCACCAGGGAGGCGAAGAGCTTCCATTGCCTCCTTTGCCATGGAAATTTCTTCAAGAGAGTTTACTGCGCTCTTATTCCCAGATATGATGGTTGTCTTCAATCAGGGTATTTTGTTATCACTGTACCAGCTGTTCACACAGGAATCTATTCCATTTGGTCACTATCTTTGCTGTACTTGTATTAGTTAGGCTTTCAGCCTCTGGGACAAAATACCTGGCACCTACAGTGTGAAGGAAGATACTTAATTTAGTTCATGGTTTGGAGGATACAGTCCATGGTATCTGGCTCCAAGACAGAAATATTGTGGTAGAAGGACATGCCAGAAGAAAGCTACTCCTCTATGGCAGCCAGGAAGCACAGCGAGAGAAGAGAAGAACCAGGGACAAGAACACACCCTTCTAGGTAATCCCCGGTCAGCCATATCCAGCCAAGCCCCACCTCCTAACAGCACATCCAGCTACTGAGTTCATCACAGAGTCCATCATGGATGAGTATAGCGTGCACCTGATCCAAGCACTTTCCAAAAGCCCCACCTTTGAATATGTGAGACCCTAGGGCAGGGAGCACATTTTAGATTTAAGCCCTAGCCCTCCTCAACTACATTAAATATATGTCAGGATTGTTCTTAGGTGTGTACAAAGAGCCGTTCTTTCCCATTTCCTTTATACCTGGGAGTTGTTAAACATCTGAAAAATCAGTTCCCCTCTCCGTTTTTCCTTTTGGATTAAATTGGGTATGTCTCATTTGCCATGCATTTGTAATAAAAACTGCACTACAGTGAAGTGGACAGTTCTGATTGTTACTGTAAGCCTTTACTTATTTATTTATTTACATGTATGCATGTTTGTATTTAGTACAGGGTCTACAGGGTCTCACTACACAGATCAGACTTGTAGTGATCCTTCCTGTTTTTCATCCTCCCGAGTGCTGGGATTGCAGGCCCTCACCACCACGCCCAGTCTCAATCCAGATCTCAGAGCTTCTCTGGAGGGGGCCAGCGTGGCAGGTGGAGGATCAAACTCCAGCCCCTATGCTCTGCCTAAGCATGCATTTTAATCTGCTGAGCTATTTGGCCGGCCCTTATCATTTAAAATGAGTTCTCTAATACACCTTTTGCCAGCTAGAGATGTGCCCTGGTGTGCAACTTCAGAGCCTTTCATGACGTTCATTTACTGACTTGATAGAATCTTTCACTATTAGCTAACAATTAGAATTGCTGTTCTTCTTGCTCACTGAGTCCTCAGTTCCGTGTCAACAGATTAATGCTACAAACTCTTCTCCTTTATTTTCTCTTGGATGCAATAATAATGATAAAATAAATAACACTGAAACACCTAATGTGAACACCGAAAGATTCTTGAAAGCTTTTGTATATTCTAGACTGCCATTTGGGGGAAAAATGAGATCCTTTGTCTATTAAAAATTCTTTTTAATATCTGAAATGGAAATTAGTTATCTAGATGCCATTCTCAAGAGCCTTTTGCTCTTGGCTATGAGGCCTTCATTTGAAAGCCTTTTCCTTTGAATTCTCTGCCAGTTTTATGGGATGTTCAATGTAAACAGATGCCTCATATAAATTTCATTTTTATAGGTAGCTAATATACTAATATCCTACAGGGATAATTTCAGCTCCCAGGTGTCCAGGTTTTATCTAGGCTACAAAGAAAATTTAGCCAAGGACAGTAGGACAAACCACCTAAGCTACAAATGTCACAGCTTTTTTTTTTTTTTTTTTTTCATGAGATACCAGGATTTCAGCAAACTTAAAAAATAATGTCACACAAAAAACAATCTGGCTAGGGAAGAAACTCCATTAAGAGAGGTGAGTCAAATTTATAGATTTTTGTTACAGCCATTTAGAAGCATGAAAACTTTGTATATATTATTTATACACATAGTTCTACATTGAAACTTGGAGTAGTAAAATGTCTCATAATAAGATGGCATCAAAATATCAACTCTTCCTACCAGGTTTACTGTCCTGAGATTATAGAACAGGATCTATATTATTAGAGGGTATATAATACAAAATAAGACTGCATTTACACACACACACACACCACTCTGCCTGAGAAAGTTGACACAAAAATGACACCTTTGCAGCAGAAGCTGTCGGCCAAGCGTTGTACTCAGAAATTAGCTGGCAGCAAATTCTTAATTTTTCCCTTAAAAAGATAGCCTCTGGCACACAAGCATAATTTGGGAGGCCACTCCTTGCACCAATATTATAGATCCTTTTATAGTTGTCTCTCCTCTAAGCTATAAAGGTCTAAGCTCAGAACTAGGGAAGCAGTTGGTTCACAAGCTTCAAAGGCAAAAGCCTGCTGGAAGAAAACAATCTCTACCTTTTGACAGTTGGGCATTATGAGATCCACTGAAAATGACTAACTTAGTAACAAATTGGTACTACAAGAGGAAAAGTGATGGAAAGGGGGTGGAGGGAGGGTTAATGTAATGCCTGGGATTGAGTGTCTCAGGGAGTTTGATGCAGATAAAAGCAGTGCCTTGAGCAATGGTCCCCAATAGGAGTGTGAGCTGAAAGAAGCATAGCCTCATGCCTTGGCAGGGAGATGTTGCTTCGAAAGTATGGTGCACATGTGATTGACATTTACGATCAATTGATAAAATTATCCTCAATAATATGGTATGCAGGGGCCTCATCCAGTTAGCTGAAGGCCATAAGAGCAAAAACTGGGCCCTCAGCTAGATGTGGTGACACAAGTCCGTAATCTCACTACTCGGGGAGGCTGACGCAGCAAAGCTGTGGAACTTATCAAGACCTTGTTTCAAAATAAAAATATAAAAGGGCTGCAGATATACCTCAGTGCAATGTCCCTGGTATACAACCCTGATATTGAACACAAACAAACACTGAACTTTGCTGAAGAAGAAAGAATTTTACCTGAAGACTCTAAAACATAGAAATCTTGCTCAAGTTTCCCATATACCAGCCTGGTACCATGGATTTTGGACCTATCATGTCCTGTCACCATGTAGGTAAATGACTTTAAGTAAATCTTATCCTCCTATCCCAATTTCTCTCTGTCTCTCTCTGTCTCTGTCTGTCTGTCTCTCCCTCTCTCTCTCTCTCTTTCTTTCTCTCTCTCTCTCATGTGTAACCTCAATTGATACCGGAGTCCATTTTTTTTGCATTAATGCATGTGGTTTGTAAACCAAGCCTTATTTTGTTAAGTCACTACAATCCTCAGACCCACTCATGTAGTTAAAACAATTCATTAGAAGTTGAACATTTTTCCTAATAGAAATATCATTTTCATTTGATAAGTAACATCCATTATACTTTGCCTTTACATACATTTGCAGTAAATTACCTTTCAAACATTATATTCTACTCAAAACAAAACTACAAGATAGGGGAATCCCAGGAAGGTTCTTGTACCACATACTCAAACAACTCCAGGGCTTTGGCTGAATTCCTGAGTTCTCATGTTTCAGAGATAGGAAGAAACTCAACAAAATCTTCTATAGACAAAGCCTAGTTTATAACTGAAAACTTGAGGATGGAAAGACAGGAGACAGCCACGTGAATGGTGCAAACCTGTAATCCTAATGCTTGAAGGCTGAGTCAGGAGAATCACTGTGATTCTGAGGCCAGCCTGCACTATAAAGAGTGAGGTCAAGTCCAGCCTGAATTACACAATGAGAACTTTTCTCAAATCACACCCCATAGAAAAGAGAAGAGACAGATGAGTATTCCCCTGAAAAAAGGAGGATGCCAAAGTTCAAAATTAAAGAGTCAAGATATTCCAAATTAATACCTCCATTCATTCATATTGTATTAAGCAATTACGATGTTATAATTTATATCGAGGTATCATCCCAAAGCCTCATGTGCTCAGAAAGGGGCTTTGGAAAGGTGGTTGGATTGTGGGTAACATCGTTGGCTTGCTGGGAGGGGGTGGGGCCTAGTCAGAAGACTTGGTTCACAGTGGACTTGACCCGGAAGGGTCTGTCTGCCTTCCTGGCTCCTCCCTTAACACTGCTTCCTGTCTGCATTGTCTTGAGAAATCGTCCTCTGCTGAGATATTCTATCTTAGAGCCAGCTGACTCCAGACTGAGGCATAGGCCAAAATAAACATTCCTCACGTTAAATTGTGGGCGTCAGCTGTTTTGTCCAAGCATCAGAGAAGTGACTAAGATTCCATACAAGACGCCACTATTCTTGGCAACCCGCACAGCGATGTCGGAGGATGGATGTGTCCCGCATGGCTATAAAGTATGCATTCTGGTCCCGCTTTATATAGGAGAAAGCTGAATATGTAAAATGAAAAATGTGGTGTTCCTAGAATGGATTCCTTAAGTAAGACAAATTTAAACAGAAGTGCACTCCGAGACAGGAGCTAAGAGTTTTCACTAGTGTGGCCGTAAGAGTGCCTGTCTTCAAGTGATATTGAAGTTATCCCTGGCAAACAGCAGGGCATGAAGAAGGAAAGGCCAGGTTAACATCTTCTGAGGCCTTAATTCCTGAAAAGATTTACAGCTATGCTCATTCCCGTTATCACTATCATATCATTCAAAGCAAAGCAGCCCCCCTTTTTTTTTTTCACTAAAGAAATCCCACTAACTTCTGGTGCTTTCCTCACGGTGGTCACTTTTCTGCTTCTCTGTGACAGCATATTCTTTTTTTTTAGTTTTCGTTTTTTTTTTTTTTTTTTCTGTGATAACATTTTTTTTCAAAAAGAATTTTGGGAAGTTGCTTCTGTTGTACTGGTTACTGGTTCACTAAACCCATTCTTATTTTGTCAATACTTAGATGCACATAGTTTTATTGGAACACAACTAGCCCCATTCGCTTAAGCAGCATCTTCTGTGGCTGGCTTCCTAGTACAGTAGCTGAGTTGAGCAGTTAAAACACAGACCAATGACCTGCAAAGCCAGACATATTTACCTTGTGAATATTTACTCCCCACCCTATGCCATCTTTGGACCTATAGAGCAATGGAGCACAGATAAAAGCACAAAGCAAGGTATGCAAGGGGCATTTTCTTACACAGAGAAAACAGGCTGGCATCCTCATAAGAGGACTCAGGTAGGTACTTTGCCTTAATAGACAGAACCCTCCCAATTCAATATGTTTTCAGGAAAGAAGTCAGCCCAGGCTAGATGAGAATTAACTAAAGATCATGAGGTGATCTGAGTAAAGTAAGCCATCTGACTGAGACCCTTGTGACCACACAACTATCCTACCCCCTCCAGCCTTTTGTGGTCAAACCAGTGATCGGAAAGCTGCCCACGGAGTCCCTGAACAGAGAGAGGAGCTGACCTCAATTGACTGGACCAGAAAATAGCCATTTTGAGCTGGAATATCCAGGTCAGCACAGACAACACTCCAGAGTCCATGGGCTCCTGCTCCAGGGATGGGGTTGCTCTGGGATCCTCTTTTTCACAGACTGCCTTCCCATTTTGTCAGGGACACGCTACTTTTTTGGAAATCTAAACTGATCAGAAAGAGAGCAGCCAAGTGGTGCCAGTAAGTCGGATCTCTTTAAGTCAAGCTTTGATCTCTCTCTCTCTCTCTCATCCCTGAGTTTCACTAAGAGGAGCCCTTTTATTTGAGTTTCATTCTGGCAAGTTGGGAGGGAATTCCACCATCCTCACTGTCTTGCACCTCCATGCCTGAGTAATTATTTTATCGGGAATGCATGTATGCCACAATCATGCATCCACCTGTGACAGAGAGCTCACTCGCAGGCCCTAAAACTTTGTCTGATGCTGATTTCTACAGGTAGCCACATCAATAAGCACATCAGGATGCTGCTGGGCAGGTAGGTGGCCGTCCCAAATAAAACTGTGTATTTGCTGACTAACTGCTTCAGAGAGCTGAGCTCTCTTTCCGTGACCACTATGGGATTGTGGGACTTCCGCACGGCTACGCTGACCACATTTGCTTAGATGGTGAAGCATACTATTCTAGGATTATCAGGCATTTTTAGCATTTTCGTGTCCCTGTGCTCAGGGACTTAGTGGAAAGTGAATTATCATTTATCAATTGTCTACTTCCCTTTGTTATGTTGACATGGAGCAGTCAAGAATAATGGATGTTCTCTGAAAGAATGTTTGCGAAGCAACAAAATTAACCCTCATAAGCTCTTTAAGAGATGAAGGAAAAAAGAGAAAGAAACAATGCTTTTAAAGCTAGTCATTTCAGCTTGGACTACATAGTGCATTCAGGGACAGCCTGAACTATACAAGTAAGATGCTGTCCACAAAACTAAAGGCAGTCATTTTGTTAGGTACTTTCCACGTATTTCTTTTAAACCTCAAAGCACATACTTATTTCGTAAATGAGGTAAGTTAACTCATCTAGATTCTCACAGCTAGTAAGTGGTGATTCCAAACATACAAGCTCAGATCTACCTTACTCCAAGGTCTGATCTCCTTCCATTAGGTTATGCTACTTTTTCTGACATTGGTCAGATGATAAGATTGGTAGCTCTCAAAGTCAGCGGTGCATTATCATAAAAAGTGTAGTTTAGCAGTTTAGAGCTGATTCTAGGTTTCAGCTTTCATAAACTCTCTGTCACACCCATCTTTCATTTACCTTCTGAAATAGGGTGGGGATCAACGACAGAAACAAATTGATATTTCTGTTATTTTCCCAGAATATTAACTCCCTAATAGTTACCAAGGAACATCAGCTATCATCCCTAGTCATTCCAGTAACTCAGCGCATATTTAGCCAGTACCTAATGTGGGCCAAATATTTTGTGCTTTGTGAAGGATTCTTCCCAGACTTCCCAGATGGCCCTAATGCTGAGTGCACTAGCTGCTCAAAGGGCAAGGTGCCCAACATCTACTTGAACAAAGTAGGGTTTTAACACAGCTGAAGAAAAAAACACATCTCCCCATCCCTGAGTATTTATAGTAGAAACAAAGCAATGGAGTATGATTAATATTGTTAACCACACAGCTAATTTGCCCTCTACCCTAGGCAGATGACTCCAAACGTGCCCACCCAAGAAACCCTGTTTGGTACTGAACGCTCACACTTACCAAATCATAAATAACCATTTCCAGTCAAAAGACCAAGGCAGAACTGAGCAGTGACAGCAACACTTGATGATATCTTACCTGGCCTTCTGGGAAGTCCTGTCTGTGCCTTCTGCTGGGCCCCAAGGATGCGGCATCTGATACCACCTGTAACATATCCAAGTAGGAAAACGTTCACATATTAAGCGTGGAGAGCTGACTCAGAAGAAATTAGCAAGTTGCTTGCTCTTTGACTCTCAGTGACCTTTTCTGTACAAAGGGTATGGTATCCGTGTTTTGCAGGAATATTGGGATTTTAGTGAAAAGGGGTTGGTTGAATTTTCAGCCATTTGCCAATCAAAAACGTTATGAGATACTGTATTTTTTGAGGGAGAGGACTACAGGGTGTTCAGGGACTCTCTACTACAGCAGACTCATAGTGATCCACCTGTTTACAGCCTCCCAAGAGCTGGGATTACAGGTGCGTGCCACCACACCCAGTCTGAGATACCTACTGTAAAGCAAATACTGTGCCACGGCATAAAAGAATAAAAGATACAGCCATTACTCTCACAGGCTTTTAGGAGCAGTGGGCAGACAGATATGAAGTACATAGCCGCAGAATGATCTGAGTAATTAACATTGGCCAAGTGTCATGAAAAGCTTATAGAATCCTGCAGCGGTACATGATCAAATCTTTCAGTGACAGACTGACGCTGACAGACATCCACACCAGAGAGTCATGACCCAACACCAAGAGCCTGTTATCATGCAACCGTACATGGCCAAAGGGACCTTGTTGCTGTGTTCTCATAAAGAAACAAAAATGGGCAAGTGATCCTGAATTATCCTGATGGGCTGAATCACAAGAGTCCTTAGAGTGGGAGAAAAAGGTAAAGGGGACGACACAAAAGGACAAGAAAAGAACTCAACCTTCCACCCTTGAATTTGTAGATGGGGGTGGAGGAGAGCCAGAAGCCAAGAAATGAGGGTGGCTTGGCAGGAAAACACTCCCCTGGAGCCCCCAGAAAAGCAAACAGATGGCTGACATTTTGGTTTTAGCCTAGCAAGACCTACAGCATGCTTCTGACCTACAAAATTGTAACACAATCAATTTTTGCCTGTTATTTGCATACGAGGTTGTGGCAATTTGTTTTAGCAGCCATACAAAACACATACTGTCCTTCACCTCATGGGGTAGGAAGAGGACAGGGCCTGAAAAAAGAAAAAAATGCCTTCTTGAGGAATTTGAGACTTAACAAGCAAGTTAAATTTATAGTGCCTTGCCCACAAATTTCTGTCCCTCCAGTTTTCTGTCTCAAGTGTGGCACCAATACAAAGGCTTTCTCACTTGTGAATTCCGGGAACTTTCCTGAGACAGCTGATCCAG
The DNA here is from genome assembly GCA_004027165.1 of Ctenomys sociabilis. Taxonomy (NCBI): domain Eukaryota; kingdom Metazoa; phylum Chordata; class Mammalia; order Rodentia; family Ctenomyidae; genus Ctenomys; species Ctenomys sociabilis. The sequence goes on from PVKA01008379.1 coordinate 31,970, forward strand.
GAGGTCATACTACTGCCAAGCTCCTTGGGAACAGGTAGCTCTCGTGGGGACTTCTCCCCACCAGATAGCCACAGCTATATGTCTCCCTTCTTTCAATAACATGGATGGAACATCCCGGCTCTGATTAAGAGCTTGAGGACACAGCAGTGAATAAAACAGAATTAATCCTCCTGTTGGTGGAAAATCACTAGAACACATCTTTATGCAGAGGATTAACTCTACTTGATTAGAATTTCTTTCGAAGAACAAACTTACACTTGGAAGTTTGGTATAATCTCAGAAAGTGCTATCGTTTTGAAAAGTACTAAGAAGCAAAGCACTCAGTTCAAAACAGACCCCAGGAAAGAATTCCACACACTAGTAATGTAGTCTACCTGGCTAGAAGAATCAGTCAATGTTGCTGTCTCCCATCCTCTGCCAGATGTTTGAACAATGTTAATAGCAGCAAGAGACGGGGTCACAGCTCGGCCCTAGGAACTGCCAACGTTAGACAAATGTACCTCTGCATTTGTAATGGGTGTAGGTGCCTCTTCAAATTTTAGTTGTGAGGCTCAAAACCAGATTGTATTTTAAATCTTAAAAGTAAGAAAGTCACTAATAGTGGAAAAGATAATAAAAATAAATGGCACTACACAGAAAAGCTTGGCATATGTCTAATGAAATTACTGTACCAACACCTAAAAGATTTAAATTCTATTATTTTCTAACAAATATTAAATCATTGGAAATTTCAACATCTAACCATTTTAAGAGGCATTGTTCAGGTTTTTATTGATTTGCTTTTGTTTTCTACCCACTAGTCTAGTTCCGGCCTCACAGAGATAGGTGCGGTTGTGCTACATAGACCTCCAGACACTGGTTGCCCAAAATGGAAGTGAGCGCCACAGCTCCGGAAAAGCCGAAGCGAACCTGAGATCTTGGTGGAGCGTGACCCCATCAGACCATTTAGAGCATGGTGCAATCATGCATAATGAAGAATTCCTCAACTGCCTATTGATTTGAGAAGGTGACCTGCCAGTCCCTGGATATTTGGGTGGGAGACATTAATCAAGCATTCTTTTGTCAGTGCTCATTAAATATAGTTAAATGATACTATCTACTGGGGCTGTTGAGACCTGTCAGAAGTAATCTGCCCCTTCTTGAGGATTGCCAAACAGGTTTTCATCCCAAATGATTCAGTCATTTATTCCTGTTTAAATATAAATCTTACCTCTGTGAGTCTGGGCTCATCCCTAAAAGCTCCATATGCGCTTAGCAAACCATAGTGTACACATGGTGAGAACCATTAGGGATTCTTCCTCTTCCTCTGAATACTCCAAAGGAGATGGCCATGTATTCCTCTGGGAAGCTGGGGCAAGCGGAAAGTGAACCAAGAGTAAACCACAGGGAGAGCAAGTGGGAATTCTCAAGCGAGCTTTGGAAAGACAAATTTGAATAACTTCATCTTTGTTGACCCAGAACCTATAGGAAGAAACCAGACATTATCCAAGCAATGCCCACATAATGGGCCAGAAAATGATAGTGAGAAAATTTCTGGTTTGTATTGCATGACAGCATGAAAGACCAAAATGAAGCATCCCTCCGCAGGGACAAGAATTTTCTATATCAGAACAAAAAAACAGATAGCTTATCTCTATTGATTGATTGATTGATTGATGATTGATTGATTTGATGCAGGGTCTTGCTATACAGTTCAGACTCATAGGGATCCTCTTGTCTCTGTGTCCCCAGCACTGGGATTGCTGCTGTACACCACCACGCCCAGTTTTGAGATGAGTACAGTGTGCTGGCGATTCTGGGCCGGCTCTGCGCACAGTACCAAGGACTGAATCCAGGCAGGTGCTTAGACTTCCAAGCTATCTGCCCAGCTCAACTTTTCCCTTCATTGTCACAAGTATGCTCATTTTCTTATTAAGCCTCCAAGTCAGTCTGACCCAGAGTTCTCCTCTGTGGTGCCAGAGTATTATTCAGTGGGAACATAAAAAACTTTTTTTTAAAAAAAATCACAGTCTGGCAGCAGGAATCCTCAACCCACTCCCCAGAACTAAGAGTCTCAGAAAAGTTTTTATCTTTTCACCCCCATAGTTTTTCTACATGCAAAGATATTCCTCCCGGTTCATTTACACTTGAAAGAAAACTGAAACACAGAACCAAAGGGAACGCCTACAGATTTACCAAAAAGTGGTTTAAATTAATTGCTATTCCACAGCAAAGAAATAGTCTTTAGCCAGCAACAGTCATTTGTTAGAAAATTTAAAAACATTTGTTTTTGCCTCTTTATGTTTTTCTGTAACTTCCTTGCACATTTGACACTAAGAACATCCTTGGCCCTGGACATCTGGGACCTTCAAGAGAACACCCCGAAGATAACTCTGAAAGCACAGCCACCGCTTGGTGAACAATGTGCACAGAGGTTCTTCTCTCAAAACAGCTCCATGAAAGATTCATTATTTACCCTTAGACAGCCAATTCTTTCTCACACAGTTAAGTATTTTAAGAAGCACCAACTGGTATCGCCTCACCCATTCTTCTACCTGTTCTCCGTTAGAAAAAAAAATGATTGCTAATTTATATTATCCACCTGGAGGAAAAAAAAAAACAGTTGTGGGTGTGCTCTTCTATAACTATTTTGTAAACAAGTCCTTTAATTCATGGATGCATGGAAAAGGCCTTCCCATTTGTTGGCACTTACTTGAGAGGAAAATTTGCATTTATATACCCACAAAAGTGGCTTGAGCTGAGACTCTTACTTCATATAAACATGCTTTTATTTTTACTGTAGTGGTTTTCATGCCTTTCTTATTAGATTACAAGCTTGTCTTTGAATTGCTCTTAAGGTCTAGAACAAGATTTTGAATTGGTATATTTCAGTGAATCTCACTGAACAAGAAAAATGAAGCTCCTGTATTCATAGGTTTGCACATTTTTTTTTCTAGCCTCAAAAAGCATAGCTTATGGAGTCAGTGTGATAACTCAGTGGACTCACGTGCCTGATTAGGCAAGCATGGGCACTGCAGTTCGATCCCTGGCACCACATGCCACGCCAGCCTCACCCCCAAGGAGGGCTGAGATAGACACAGAGTCCAGGCATGGTGACGCACACCTGTAATCCCAGCGCTGGGGAGACTGAAAATGGGAGGATCACTATGAGTCTGAGCAGTATAGTGAGTCCCTATAACAACCAAATACATTATAAAAAAACAGCGTAGCTTAAATTTCATGCTGACCCCCTGATAGCACTAGGAAATCATCTGATTGAAGTGGATGATGGAGAAGGAGCAAAGCGATGTAGGATCATTCATTTATCAGCAAATGGGGATACTCCTGGAGCAAGTCCAAGCTGTCCAAAAGAAATGATGGGCATCAGCTACAGCAAATGAGAACCCCAGTATGTGAGGGTTAGGGAGCTCCTGATGTTCAGAACCAAATTGCAATGGGTTAGAGGCAAGGATTGCAAAACAGACACAGGGGACCAATTTACAACTCAGCCAGTGGAGGGATACATGTTGTGATGGTGGAAAAAAACAAAAGGCTCACTCTTGTTCATAATTGGCAGCCTCTAAGTCAAAACATGAATCCACTTTTCACCTAATAGATGGATAAGTGTTAAGATATGATGATACCTGATGTTAGCTCGCCTGTGGAAAGGCAGTCATTTTCAACACCGATGACAAGCCTGTCTCCAAATTCAAACTTTTTAGATGGTCAGTAGACAGTCACTATTAAAATAAAGTCATTGTTCATCTTTGACCTGACAACTTCAGAGCTAGAAAATTAGAGCCGGGGAGATGGCTCAGTGGAATAAGCACTTCCGTAGCAAGCGCAAGGGCCTGAGTTCAATTCCCAGTTCTGTCAAAAAGAAAGAAAGAAAATTACTTGAAAATACATTGTAAGAGCAATGTAACCTGAGCCATAGTTTATTAAAAAAAAAAAAAAAGATTGTAACTAGAAACTTGATAAATATCTATCAGTTACAGAAGGATAAAATAATTGTAAAAGAGGATTTCCGTATGGTGCAAGTTACACAGCTAATAAAATCAAAATTGTCTATGGAAGGGAACAATTAAGGTTTACATTTTTTCTCTCTCCTTTTAAATTTTTTTTATAATTTTTGACCTCTATTACATGCTTATATCTGGTAATCTTTTTTTATATATATCTGGTAATCTAAAGACCTAACTTGAAGATAATACTATGCACTATAACAACTATCATTGAATTCCTATCATTTTATATAGTGAAATTCTGTACTGTTTCTAGAGTTTTTAAACTATATTTTATTCTCTTTCAAAAATTTTAAAAATAAAATAAAGCATGATCACTATGAGTCTGATCTGTATAGTGAGATCATGTACAAAAAAATAAAATAAAACTTTACTATTACAAGCCGGGCATGGTGGCGCAGGCCTGTAATCCCAGCATTTGGGAGGCTGAGGCAGGAGGATTGTTGTGAGTTCGAGACCAGCCTGAGCTACAAAGTGAGCTTCAGGCCAGCCTGAACTGCATAGTGAGACACTGTCTCAAAAAGAAAAAAAAAAAAAAAAAAAAAAAAAAAACTTTCCTATTACAGATAGCATGGCTTTTATTCTATACATTGGTAAGACGCTATACAGATAGTATGTTTTTTAAATTAAGATCACACCTCAAAGTACTTCTAATAACTGTCTTTGTCAGAGGGACTGGAGTAAAGGACTGGGGTCAGGGCAAGATTTTTTACTCTGTTTTGTACCTTTCTGCCTTACTTGAATTTTCTAAATATGTTCACGTGCCTCTGTCATAAATCTTTAACATGTCTACAGAGGTTATCTGCACTGTGGGATTATTGTAATAAATATTATAAAAGGTGGAGACAGTTATGTGTGGGGAAAACAAAATTAGAATCCCTAGTCAGGAGGGGTTCCAAGTTTTCAAAATCATACATTCTCCACTGAGTGGAAAAGAGTGTGAAACCAAAATCATTTCTTAGGACACACAGCTAGCGCTGGAGTCTACACCCTCTCGGAAGTGGAAGGCAGGGGTAGGGGACCCAGGGCCTGCACTCAGTTGTGAATGGAAAAGAGATGAACAGCACTAAAACATAGCACAGAAGGCCCTGCTTCTACTTAGATGCCCCACTCTCTTTGCTCTACCCCAGTAGACCTAGGACTTCCAGGGTTTTGCTATGTTTTGGTTTGATTGTGTCTCATCTTTTTTTAGAAGCAAAAAGAAAAAAAAATACATATTTTTCTACAAATCTCATTCTCAATTCAATATTTTTGTACAAATAGAGTTTTCTCAGCGGTCCAATGACATTTGTTATTCCATGAAATGAATATTAACAATAACAGTAATTAAGGGTCATCTATAATTCAGCACCATGACAGGTGCTTCACCGAGCACCGCTTTGCAGAGTAAGTAATATTACAACCTTTACAAAAAGGCTGAGAAAGGCTGAAGGGTTTACAGAAGATCGTACAGCTCCTAAGGGGCCATGGGTTTGTCCAGCACATAGAACTTCCTCTTCCTTCGGCACCAAGGATGATGAGACACAGAAGGTCATGTGACGCAGGCTGTCCAATAGGCACTCATTTGCCACAAGTGTCTACTCAGCACTTGATATGTGGCTAGGGTGACTGGAGAAGAGGACTTCTATTTATTTTAATTAATTGAAATTTCAAGAGACCTGTGGCTGCCGTATCGGATAGTGCAATTCTAGCCAAAGTCTTGCAAGAAGCATTTCCTTTTGGTAAAACAGAATCAAAAGGAGAGGAAGTGAGGAGAGAAGTGATGACATAAAAATCACAAACCATTGAGAGCTGGAAAGCACCTTTCTGAGACCATCTCATCCAACCCACTCATGTACACAGATGAGTAAACTGAGACCCAGAAAGATTAAGCAAGTCATTGAGCTCACACAAGCTACTTGAGGGCCGGATGGGAATTCTGCCCTGCAGTAAATCTTTGGCCAATAGCTTGGGTATTAAACATTTAGCCACAGTGTCTAAACAATGGCAAGACTGATCTAAACTAAAGAACATGATGAAAAGGATTTCTCTCCTTACTCTTTGAATCTGGGTGAAGTGAGGAACAAGTGATAAATAGAGCCTGGGGCAGAAAGGCTCTCCTTGCTTCTTAATCTCTTTGTGTCAGCAAGAAAGAATTTAAGATAAAGTCACTATAGCAGAGAGCTAGTTGCACAAAAGCAACTAGCTATCTAATTTCACAGCCTGTTGTAAGGAAAACACCAAGCCCCTTTGAATTGTGTTTTGATGTCTTAATTCTATGGAAAATAAAATCAGACTTCAAATGATTATAGTCCCTGACTCTCCTTTACCCACAAACACTAGAGTAACCCTCCTTTCTCAGAGAAGCTCTTCTATTTAATTAGGTTAATAGGTTACTGATAGGTTAATTGGGTTAAATCCTGGGCAGAACTAAAGTGCTTTCTAATTGTTGCTGCCGTCCCATTACCTGGATCTGAGATGAATCTGTACTACACAGGTCTCTGCATTCTGCTCCCTGGAGACCTATTCACACCCGGCGCATGGCAGAGATTCATAGGGACAGCATCACTCTCCTGAACTCTGCAGCAAACACATTTTGCAAAGAGTACTTTCTGCCTTATAAATGATTTCTTCCAAGTTTCCACTGAAGCAAGTCATTTAAAAAAATTTTTTTTTGACAAATGAAAGGGGAAAAAAAATGCCTTTTCAAATCCAGGGCACTTGAAAGTTTCATTTTCCTGTTTTAATTTGCTTCGGTGTTTCAAGGGAATAATAATAGTTTTTTAATGCCAAAGGTGGCTTTCATCACTCAAAACCCTCTAATTTCCTCCCATATTGCCAGTAATGTGTTAATAGTTCCAAAATGAAATATTACCTAAAACACAACTTGGTAATTTTCCTCACAGTTCAAAGTTATTTGAAAACGAAGTGTCACCTTTTACAAATATTTACTTTGTAACAACAGAAGACACTGAAAATTATCTGCAACTGTTTCTAGTCTCTTCTGCACCTTCTCTGAATCTTCTTTTTGGGGATAAAAAGAACTAAATGAGGGAAAGAAAGAAAAATCGCCCTATACCTTTCACATCGTAATGTCCTAGGTTTCACCGAAGGACCTAAATTCCACCTTTAAAATTAAAGAATACTCCTAGGTGCATATAATACACACACACAGAGAGAAAAGCTTGATGTTCTTAGACTCATTATCGAATACACACACCAAAGAAAGGATGTGCATAGAGGCCATAGAGAATTTAAAAGATTTATTTATGATGTATTACTGTAATTTTTAATTTAGACATGCAAATTTTTTAATTTGCACCGACTGCTTTGCCTTAATGGTTTTGATTAATACTTGGAGGTAGTGTTTGTGAAAGAGATTTATACTGTGATTCATCTGCAAAATAATCAAATCATTACCAGCTAATGACAAAGCTGTGAAAAATGATATAGATATTGTGTAACTTCCAGCTATGGCTGAGCACGTGGAGGTACCCAACCCTTCCAGCAAATGTGGACTTGTGTTAATAACTGCTCGGAAGTTCGCTCTAGGTCCGCTCTAATTTGGCAACACAAAACATTGATCTTAATAAAGCTGTCTGATAAAAGGAGCAGTGATTAACATCCCGAACCCTCCGTTCTGCTTCTCATGCCAAGGTCCTTTTTTTTTTTTTTTTTTTTCCAGGAATGAAATTCCAGTGCACTTCCTGCTTATCGTTCCATCTCACCTCAGCCCTCTGTGGCTCTCCAGATAAGGCTGCAGACAGCCTGGGGGTGGGGGCGAGCACCCCAGGCCAGAGAACAGCCTCAGGTGGCCATTGCTGGGGAAAGAAAATTCACTCAGAAGCCCCTTCTGAGCCAATACCAGCTCCTTCCAGAACTCAGTCACCGCTCTTTTCCTGGGTCTGAGGAACCAAATGACTCTAGCATCCCTGCCAATCCTGACCACATCAGCAGAGGTGGGAAGAGAGCTTCTGAGCAGGTCCCGAATCAGCAAAACCAACCATCAAATGGTTATCAGGAAGCAGAAGAGGGAAGGAAGCAGAAAGCCACAGAGAGTCCCCAAATCGCACTCAGCCCTTGCGTGTCAATGTCCTCCTCCACAACATCGTTACTCATCCAAATGGCTAAGTTGGCCATATGGGCAGAGATAGATTTTACTTTCTTTTCACTCCATACTACCACTGCCATGCAATAAAATGAACATTTCTTCAACGCCTTAAAACAGTTTTGACAATTGTATTGTAACTATTGCACGTATGTATCGTGCTATATTGATCTGTGTGTATTTGAAAGGATTGAATTGAGCTAATCATCTTTAGGTGTTTCTATCTGCCCATCATTAGGACGCTCTATCCATACTTCACTAACACTCCCCACAAACACAGGAAATAGACATTGTTGTTGTTCCCATTTTACAGATAAGTGGCTAGCTCCTCCATGAGAGACACTCAGCATGCAACCCAGGCGACACTTGTTTCTGGAAGCATTGCACACACTGTTTCACACATTATGTCACTGTCGGCCTGGAAGAAGGAAAAGACCTAGCATGAGGGCTGTTGGAGGAGAAACGAGATGAGGTGGAAGAAGAGGTTTAAAAATTAAGGGGATGGGCTGTGCATCTGCTACTGTTCATGCTGAAGCAATAACATTCTTAACTCATTATGAAGAAATCCAGTACTTTTTTTTATTCCACTTCTCATACAGAGAAAGCCCAAAGAGTTGATCATCATTAATATTTCATTGAAGACCAATCCATATTTTCTGTGATGGTGACATGGACATTTTACTTCATCAGGAAACCATTTCACAAAATTAGAAAAAGCAAGGCACTGTTCTGGAAAGAACCAGATGAGACCACTTATCATTATTATTTATTACATATTGGGTGCCAACTGGGTCCCCGCTACGGAGAGGAAGTTATAAAAGCATGGGGCAGAGACAGGCAGGCCCTGGTCACTCTGTCCTAGTCCAGCATAATGCATGACAACAACAACTTCTGCATTGTTAATTTCTGGTAACTGTGAGTGTGCAGAACCACAAAAGGAAGATCAGAACTCTCTGTCACTTTTCTAGACATGAAGATAGATGAGGAGGGAGACAGTAAGTGTAATTAATTTCAACTAGCTCAGAAGAGGGAAAACTTTCAACCGTGATACCACACACCGTGTTCATGAAGATAGCCTTCTTCTAGCAGGGAGCAGTGCCACCAATTCATAGACATGAGATAGGCTGTCACTGTGAATAGAACCAAGAGAGGAAAATCAAGGTAACGTGGTTTAGCATCGTTATTTCAGCTCCAGATGCTAATAACTTCACTACACAGGAGAAGCAGGGTGAGCTAAGCCAACGAGTTCAAGGTGAAGTTAAAATTCAAGCTATTCAGAGCAAATCCACATGACAGGGCAGAGCATCTCTCCTGAGCAATGAAGCTGATATGATGAAGGAAAGGGAAATACACTCTCAGGGGTAAACTTGCCGTCTAGTCATCAGACTTTAGCTGAATAATTCTCCTTAATGCTTAGACAAATAACACCTCTAAATTCTTAGGAATCCCTGTGTGTGTCTCTACTTCTCAGTTTCTGAGAAATTCTGAAGGCCGGACTGAGGTAACAGTGACAGACAAACAGAGAGAGCATATCCTCAGTGATGGTCTCAAAGAGGGAAAATCATGACTGTGATTCTCAATAAAGTTAGAAAAGGAACTGAACTGGACTCTGTCTTCCAAGTTGAGGGATGATCTCAGATGCTTCTGTGGAATTCTGGAGACAAGGCCAGTGCTGCTCACAGGTTTGACAGGCTATGCCTTTGCTGTGAGCTCATCATAAATGTTCTGGAACTACCACTCACCCAGATCCTTCAGGTTCCCTCCTAGCACAACCACAAGTGACAGTTTTGGTTATCACCAAGAATATTAGCTATCTTTTGGAGAATCTGTTTTCTGTTTCTACCAACTATTCTGCAAGATTCAGCATGACTGCATTGATTTAAAATCCTGGGGTCCAGGGAGAGAACTCAGTGGAACACGTGTTTGCCTGGCCAGTGCAAGGTCCTGAGTTCAATCCCTGGTACCACCAACACAAAATTCTCTTGTCCCACAGAATTTTTTATAATGAGGAATGTATTCTATCTCAACCCTATCCTATGGGGTAGACTCCAGCCACATGGGTTAGTGACATGAATGAAGTTAATGTTTAATTTTATTTACATTCTTTGAAATGGGATCCTTATTCTCAAGGTGATCTCAGTCCTACCTCAGCCTCCCCACTGGCTGGAGCTACAAGTCTGGTATACTACACCCAGCTCCTTATTTTTATTGGATGGTATAATACCAAGGGCCACATGAATTTCATTAAAGTCCAACTAAAGCATAAAAGGAGGGAAAAGTTTACAGTGCACACACCACACCTCTCTCTTTCTTAGACTCCTTTGTGGCCACAGGTGACCATGTGACATAAGTCTGGCGGATGTGAGGAAAGCTAGGGGTTGCTGGGCAGGTTTTTATCTTTCCTATTTGCCCCCTTTGCTCTGCTTGGTCTGGGTGTACCCAGCACAACCTGAGCCCAGAACAACCTCTTTCAGTGCAAAACACCATGCGTCAAGGTCAGCAAAGCAGGAAGTGAGACAAGGGCTCAGATTCTGGCAGTTTCGTGCACCGTCACACTCATCCCAGATCGCCAACCCAGGGATTTCCACAGCCTGGGATAAGGAAAACCGTCATCCGCTCAAACTGTTCTTTGCCTATTTTTCTGGGCCTAGAAATAAACACACCACTTCTAATGTCAATAATGAAATACTAGCCCATGTTGCCATGTTAGCTATAGAACTGGTATAAAGGCAGATTATAATAGTTGAGCTTAGCCTCCATACCCACCCATCCTTACTGTTATCCTTGGAGCCAGCCCAAGACATATTGTGAAGCAGGGGAGCAGATTCTGTCCAACTACTGGGCCAGCAAGATAGCTCAGTAATCTAAAGCCCCTGCATTGGCAAGCTTAGGCAGGCATAAGGGACCACAGTTCAATCCCCAGCACCACATGCCACACCAGCCCCACCCTCAGGGTGGTCTGAGCCAGCCCCCCCACAAAACAAAAGAATTGACTGATTTTATCTAACCATGTACTCATCACCTGGCTTCCCTTGTCCATGTTCTGCTTCTTTCCTGTGTGTTTCTCTTTCCACTCCTTCCTCAACAGCTTTGTTGGTATTATTATTCATTATGTCTGTGATACATCCCCGAAGCTGGGTACTGGAGAAAGAGCCAGGTAGGCTGCCATAGACTAAAGGCATAATGTACCTTGAGGGAGAGAAAAGAAGGTGTGTGGATTAGAAGGGGTTGTTTTCCATTAAAAATATTTCCGCTAAGTAGTTTGGTACCTTGTGCCTAGAAAACTGCTCTCTGAACAAACTTCTAAGATCTTATTCACCTTGTTGTTTCTCTCTGATGCCTACTAACTGGGTGTCTAGCACATCTAAGCCTTTGCTCAGCCCTGAGGTATAGAGTGTTACCTCTAACCCCCAGAACAAACCCAGCAAATAAAGTTCTCTATAGTCTTTCACTATTTTTTTTTTAAAAGTCTCCCTCTTGTATGGTTGACAATTGCATTTGTTATTCTCATTATAAAGATGAGGAAAAATGAGGGTCATAGAGCAAAACTACATTGCCCATATTAACAGGTATTGCCAGGCTTTGAACCTGGAAATTCTGGCTGCACAAATCCAAGGTGTTTCTATTTGAAAGCATAAGAGACTTAGGGTACATAGCCCTATGTGAACTTTCCTAGTTGTGGTGCCTGGAGTGGTAAGTGTCACTTTGCCTCCTCAGAGGAGCTCTGTGGGAGGAGAAGAGCAGGAAGGGCAACCTGGGGAGAGACCCTGAGTGAGGAGAGCAGTCAGGAAAGCCAGGTTTCTGCCCCAAAGATCCCTCACTTCGATGGCCTCCAGGATGTAAAGTGTTAATGTGCTTCCTAACCTCCCAGGGAGGTTGTGAGGATTAACTCTTGTTTAAAACCAGTTTGTGGTCTGGCACTGCAAGAAGCTTCTAGCATGTTTTTGGACCCCTCCTATTTTTCCTCCTTGATCATAACTTCTGAAAAGTGCACAGAGCAATAAATGCAGTAGAGTGAAAAAAAAAATGGCTTTAGGAAGCTGAGAGTTGAAAGCAGAGGAAGGTAGAATGAAAAGGGCAAGATAAATGGCTCTAAAATTCATACACTAGGCCCAGGGAAATGGCTCAGTGGAATAGTCACTTCCCTGGCAAGCACAAGGGCCTGAGTTCAATCCCTGGTTCTGCAAATAAATAAATAAATAAATAAATAAATAAATAAATAAATAAATAAATAAAATTCATGCATTGTGACCAGGACCACTCACTGGAAGAATATATTCAATGAGTTATCTTTCTCCTCTGACACTCAATGCAATATGGAGGGCTTTCCCCCAACCCATCCATCCCATCCCAAGGAAGAAAAGCAAGTGTAACTTCTGAGAAGTGCTTCTCAGGGTCGAAGTCTAAGTACAGTCTTGCCTTCTGCTTTTTCCCACTGTAGCTCTTTCCCCTGAAAATGAAGTCAGTCCTGGGCTGTTGGGCTGTTTGGACTTAGATTAATTCACGAGCTGAACTATTTTTTAATGAAAACTTTCAACAAGCAGCAGCCTTTCCTACATCTTTTGCTCATCTGCTCAGTTGTAACATTAGACTGTCCCTTTTTGTCACTAAAATATGAAGCTAGAAGTATAAGGGCAAACTCTTTTAGGGAACAACCCAATATGAAAGCATCCCAGAGTAGTATTTATTTATTTCTGTATTTTAGGGAAGGGTCTCCAGTGTGTTCAGGGTCTCGCTACTAGGTCAGACTCAGTGATTCTCTTGTTTACAGACTCCCACGAGCTGGGATCACAGGCTTGCCCCACCACACCCAATCTCAATCATCTTAGTGCATGCCGGGGGGCCGGGAACGCATGGCAGGCTTGGAGATCGAACCCTCAGGCCCTACGCCTGCTTGGCCCTCCAAGGTAGTGTTTAAGGAAAGAGAGATTCAGGGACCGACACAGCCCAGGAATGTTCTTCAGATCCACATACTGCATCTATTGACAGCCTTTCACTTAATTTGTTGGCAGTATTCCTTCTTGTGTTCTGCCCATCTCATTTCTATCCCCAACAGAGAATTGTTACCCTGCAGTCATCAACTAGGAAACAAATATCTGTGTTCTCAGACACGGAGGGAAGTGTAAACAGGATGAAACAAAGGGTGTCTCTCTCCTCCTGTTCACAACATGACAAACGTCATTTCCAGGACTTACAGTGCCCTGTATTCCTTTTTACCATGATCTTTCAATCCATCTGAGTAAGACAAATACAAAATTAATCATTCAACAGATGTTTACCAAAGATCTTTTACATGCTGCTGTATAGGAGCGGCTGTATAAACACTCCTGAAATAAGAGCCCGAGGGACAGAAAAGAATTGTCTTGAATTTAAGATTCAGGTATTCACAGCTAATTATGGAGACAAGACCAATCAATCAGGACGCTGAAGATGTAGGGAAGAACCATCGGGAAACCTAGCGCAGAGGCATGATTCTTCTTTAGGTGAGGTGGGAGCTGGCCAGGTTTGACCAAAGAGCGCACATCCTGTTGCTCAGTGGAACTGGCCAAGCACGAGTAGGTGCCAAAATTCAGCTTTCTCTGTTTGCCCTGCTGAGAGACCCTGGACTGCATCTGCCCCAGATGTGACTGCTTTTTGACGGCCCACAGTCATATAATGTGTGTTGGCAGAGGCTTGGTTTCCTCATTGAAAAGATAACGTCCCTGTGTCTTGTTCCTTCTTCGCATACAGTCATGAGGCGCAGCGTGGCCCACACGAAAAGAGAATCGCTGCAACCCCGCTCTCAATTGGTGGATTAAATACAATATTGTAGCATTGATTTTTTGAGCACTCAACTACCCAGAGATGTTGCTGGTGTCTATTTAATAGAACTGCCAAAAAACATTTAATTTCTTCCTACAAAACACACCCAGAAAATTGAACAAATTTCATCAAAATGTTTAAGTGCCAGAAATGATTCCAATCTAATAAAGCATTAAGGCCTCGCGTTGTCTGCGCTGCACATGTGGCAGACCTCCATAAACGACACGGTTGGAACCTGGTTTTTAATTCTTTTGCACAAAATCGCCAATTTAGGTCCTGCTGGGAAACCTTTTGGAAGGGTCTTTTTGTAAATAAAGCAACCAATTTCTTAAAATAAAGTTGGCCCTGAGTGGTTCCTTCGGGGTCTGAGCGGAATCTTTGCTGATCAGATGCCGAGGCGGGCCTGCGCCATCAGCTGTGGTGACAGAATCTGTTGGTACATGCTGGCGCTCTGAGTGACAGCAGTGTGTAATCACAGAGACGCACAGGGACACATCAGAAGGCAAGAGCAGAGAAACACACAGCAGATCCAGGAGCTCGGACGGACCTCTGGGCAAAACACTTCAAAATTGCCATTTTACAGAGCCTGGAGATCCTGGGTTTTGCACTTAGAATCTACAGTTGGGAGGGCTAGAGAGAGAAGAGCTAGTTTCTATGGTGTACATCCTCCATCCCAGGTGCGGTGGCCTTTGCTTAGTCCTGGCATCTATTCCTCATACTCACAATATAATGTCACTTGTATTATTCCCACTCACAAATGGAAAAACCAAATCTGAAGAGGTGGAAGGGCCTGCTTGCGGCTGTACTATTAAGAAACCATAGCGGCAGAGCTCAAATCCAAGTCTTTCAAATGCTAATGCCCATACATTCCCATTCCCCAGTGTCCAGCTCCTGTGCCATCAGGAAGAACTCCTCCTTCTGATCTTAGCTGGACACCTCCTCTGCTGGTTTCTAAAGATTCTGGCTGAGGTTTCTTTTGGCAGAGGCTCTTTACCTCATGCACCTCTCTGAAAAGAGGGGAGTCTTTAGTCAGAAAGGCACTTCATGTGTAAAGTGAGTGTGGGTTCAGTTGGACAAGGATGTAAGGCGTATTTTTTTTTTCTTTTTTTGGCAGAACTGGGGATTGAACTCAGACCCTTGCACTTGCCAGGGAAGCGCTTATTCCACTGAGCCATCTCCCCAGCCCCTAAGGCGTATTTTTATAATCCAGGTTTTGGGACAGTGGGGGCAGAATACTATTGAATGTGAAGTTCAAGCATGCATTAGCCTCCCGGATCTATCCCAGCAGCCTCTTCACACAAGATAGAAGTTGAGGCAAGACACAAGCACACACAACACCTGCCATCCCCGAAAGTGTCAACTGGCAATGACAACCAGCTTCTCCCCTCTGAGCAAAAGAGAAAATTTACAAGAAGGCCGGTGGTATTCTCTGAGGGGAGTAAACCCACTTTATGTAAACCTGAAAGATCAGTTAGAGTTCCCAGAATTCACCCCCAGAGTGTGCCCTTGAAGTTACCAATTGAGGGACTGTGAGAAACAGTATAAATGAACTCAAAACAAAACAAGACTCACCTGATTACGAGTTTCATTATGAACCTGGGGTTTTTTTAGAACTGGTGATGTCACTGTGCTTTGAAACTTGGGAAGGGTGGGGGTGGTGTCTCTGCTCAACACTCAGGTGAGCTTGGAGTGTGCTGCTTGCCTCCCCATCAGCATCACAGAAAACCCTCTTCCCTCTCCAGACCCTATCAGCTCTCTCCTCCACGCCTACCCTCCTCCTGCAGAGGTGCCATGAGCAACAGCACAGACTGCGTATGTTATCAAGGAAAGAGGCGTCTCGGTGGGCTTGTGCACCATCCTGGTCTAGACCTTGAGGCCACATCTGATGATAACCTTCTTTGCTGGCAAGGAGGTGGCATAGGTCCTCACATGGTCAGAGGCAGGGAATGCACGACGGGCCTGGTCAAACTGGCTTTTATGGCGGACCTACTTTAGAGCTAAATCTATTAACTCATTAACTCATTAAGCATGTGAGTGGATTAATTCATCCTAATGGGATGAAGTCCTAAAGGTTCCACCTGCTCCTGCTCCTTAATATCTCCTAAAGATATTGATTTTCAACATGAGTTTTGAAGAGGCAAACCGTTGTTATTTTCAAAGGTAGCTATGGTAAGAACCTGATCACATAGTCCTTGTGAAGGCTCTAGCTGTCAACCATAATCAGAAGGCTCCAAGACTCGGGCCAGTCTCCATATTCAATGCGCAATTCAAACTTGGGGTACACATATTCTAAGCATCATCTGCAGCATTGGGCTCCCTTCGGAAGCCTTTTTTTTTTTTTTAACTGACTTGTTTTCTTTTTTTTTTTTTGGAACTGGAGATCGAACTCAAGACCTTACACTTGCCAGGCAAGCACTTAGGCCACTAAGCTATCTCCCTGGCCCTTGGGAAGCCTATTTTCTAATGCAAAATCTCAAACTCTATTCCAGATTCAGTAGTTCATCATCTGCATTTTATAACATTCTCACAGGATCTCTGCACATATTAAAGTTGGAGAAATTCTGTGACAGGGTAGTGGTTCTTGAAGTGTGTCTCTAAGACCAGTAACACAAGCACCCCCAAGAAGCTTGTTACTAAGGAAGAATCTCGCCTCTCCTGAGTCAGAATTTCCATCTTACTGGATCCACAAGTGAGCTGCACCTACCTTGTAGCTTCAAAAGCATTCTTTTGGCTTTGGGTACCCCAGGTTACAGCCTTGGCACCTTCACTGACTAACTATAATCTTAGATGAAGAATATAAACTCATGGAGTTTCAGTTTACTTTAATAATAAAATAGGCTAATAGACCTTCAGGAAATTCAGAGGGATTAGGTCACATAGACAAAGCTCTTAGCACATGACTAACACATATGAAGCACTTTGTAAATAGTTGCCCCTAGCTTTTGCCATTTGTTTCTTTTCTCCTTGTCTGTCATTCTCTGTCCTCGAGATATTTCCATTAGGCCTTCCTGGGTCCCTTCCAGTCTTAACATGCTCTGACATGACAATTGCTTCATTTTCCTTAAAACTTCTATGTAGCCACTAATCCAACCCCTGGAACTGTACGAGAAACAAAACTGGATTAAGAATTCATTTGGCATCTACACCTATCCTTCTCTTCATGCTGAGTTCAGTTTTGTCTCCAATAGGGGACAGAAAAAGCGAAAGGATAGACCCGCACATGTCTGGGAAGCACCTGGCACATAAACCACCATCAGCTAAACACAGAGGAGAAACAAAGCCCTCACCCTCGTGGAGCTCCCTTGTCTAACCAGGGAGACTGACAAACAGATATATAATTGAATTATAAGTATTGCAACAAATTGTACGGGAGGATCATATAAGCATGACTAGAAGCATAATAAACTTCAGTGGTTCTTACAGAGGCTGTGGAGGTGGACAGAGCCTGACTTGAGATCTTTGGGTAAGTAGTGCTATAATTTAGGAAGGACCAGGTAGGATACCAGCGTAGTGAACTCATGAACATGGGTAGTCACAATGGCTTGAGTACAATTAGTTCCCGTCCAAAATTCATATTGAAATGTCTTTCCCACCATGATATATTAGGACTAAGACCAGGCAGAACTTTTAAGAGGAGACCAGGGACTTTCCCTATTGAAAGAATAAATTCTTTTATGCAATTAATGTGTTAATGGGGTATGTCCACCTAGGGACTAGGTTTGCTTCAAAGGCCACTTTGGCTGGTCTTTTATCACTCCCTGCCTCTTGTTACCTCATGCCCTGTGGGGCCTCAGGTCTCTGCCAGCAAGGCTATGACCTGATGAAGCCCTTTTGTCTCTGCTCACAATGGGAAACCAAAGAAACCTCTTTATAATTTACCCAGCCCTGCTGTTGCACTACTAACAGAAGAAAATGGAGTGAGACAGTAACTAAAGCAGACCTTGGCACCAACTCAACTCATGCATGAGCTCCTAACACCTAGGAAGAGTGCAGCAATATTTGTGCAAAACCACAAATGAATAAGAGAATAAAATAGGCAGCACAGAGGGACTGACGAAACACTAAATATGAGAGCGATAACCCAGGAAAAGTGCCTAATAAAAAAGAACCTAGGCATTGCTCATCCAACATCTCTACTTCCTCCTGGATTTTAAAATGCTCTTGCTCCACTGGATTTGTTTAATCTCATACAGATTTGCTGTAATCTCACATACCTTTAAAAATAGCCTCATAAGACTTTCACATTGCCTTCTAGCCATCATCCCTTTCTCTAGTATGCATTACAGCAAAATGTTGAATTGTCCTTTCTTGATATTTTCACTTCTTCTCTCACTTTCCTTCTTAACAAATGAAGCAAAACACATTCTATTGGCACATAGGAAGTATATATGTAATGTGTGGGTGTATCATATAGCTTGATGATAAAAAAATACCCCACAAGTGTTCCATCCAGCACAAATATTGCAACCTTACCAATTCCACTGAAGCAACTTGTGTCGTTCTCCATTCCCCCCACCTCCACTCACGGAGGAAAACCTTGCATTTTGTGTTCATTACTCCCTTTCTTCCCCATATAGTTTTGTCACAAATATTTATATAACCAAACACCATCCCTTTTTTGTTTTATCTGAGTGTTTTGCTTTCTAAGAATGGATAGTCACACAAAAATCAATCCTAACTGGAATCATCAATAGCAAAATGTCCAAAATCCTAGATGAAAATAAAAGATAGTATCTTTAGGTCTCCTAGTTATGACCTGATGTTTTGAACAAGACCAAAAAAAGCCGTAAAAAGATAAAACAAATGCAAAACCCCTTGTTTCTACATGCGGTCTCTTTTCCCATTGCCTCGAAGATGGCACACTGCCAAGCAACTGAACCATCAGTATCTCATCTTTTTGAGTCAAACGCAGTCTTAAGAGTACATGATTCCTTTAAAATCTGCAAGGGATCTTAGAGACCTACCTTAGGTCTCTACTGTGTGTTGGGTTTCCTAGGAAGCAGATTCTAAGACAATGGGTAACATTTATGATTTTTTTAAGGTGAGCTCTTATGGTCAACAACTGCAAAGAAAGGTCAGGAAGCCAGACTGACTGGTGCAGCTGAGCTGAGCTATGGTTCAATAGAATCCTCAGGTAACACTGGGGCAGGATAGGGTGGTGAAGCTGCAATAGCCCTGCAGAAGAATTCTAAGCTAAGTCCTGAAGACTTTTATCTCAGCATCCATGCCAGACACCAGATGCAATTGATTGGGGCAAGGAGATACTCTTCAGCCAAGACCATTCTTTAGGAGACCAGAATGGTGGGGTGTCTATTGGCACACTTTCAGCAGCTGGGGATACATGTTCTCATACCTGAAGGGAAAGCCTGTGGCACATTACAGCATCCACCAAAACCCATTATCCCTGAACCTGAGTGAGCCACATGACCCAGCACAATCCAGGAGCAAGGCAACCTCAGGCATGAGGGAACCCCTGAGGAAACCCAAAAGCAGAAAACAGACTTTGGTACAGAGAAAGTTAAGAGGGCAAGTTAGGTTGCTAGTATTAAATCACACTACACAGTACACCAGTTTCCTGTCTGGCTTTGAAATGTTTCCCAGGATCCACAGGAGCCTTCTCCATAACTCAAGGCTGAACTACCCACTTAAGCAGACTCAGTATGATCTTCCAGAACTGGACCCACAGTAGTGACTACACACCATCATCTACTCCGCCATCAAAAGCTGTCCTCTTTGATAAGCTTACCCAGAGTTTAGCAATCCAACGATCTACAAAGATGTTATTTTTCATTCCAGCATGAGTAAAAATGTTGAATCACCTCAGAAAATAAAATTTTATACTTTGACTTACCAGGTAGGAGAGTAGCACTGGGCTAAGGACAGTCACTTCATCTTTTTAGTACTTTGACTCATAATCAGAGATAGGCTTCAAATGAAACCCTGTAGCACAGGTTGTTAATAGCACGAGGGTCTCAGAAAGGTAGGCTAAGTCTCCAGCAAGTTTGGAGTTGGTTGTCATAGAGTGCAGGGTATTCTGTACAGGCAGCACTGCCCTAATTCATCTTCACAGAGTACTGAAATTATTAAGGTGAGAATATCTTAAGTGACCAAAGAGAAAAAAAAAAAATATATATATATATAGTCATGACAAAGTAGCCTGCCTACCTTTTATGCTGACTTGGCATTGTTTCAGGACAGCAAAACATGTAGAAATAACTGCAAAAGAATATGAGGAGAACACAATGACTCATCTTAATTATTCTCCCAATTGGCAGTCTTCAGTTAACAGCACTTGTGCAGGACATGAATAGGCTTCTACTTAAACCTAAGGAAGATCTTTCAAATCCACTTGGGAAATCCTACCTGTCATCTGAGTAGCCACAGTACATATTCACTTATTAAGAGATCTGGAAGTCCTGTACCAAGCAAACTTGGTCCATACTGTTGGATTGTGCAGTGTCCAAGGAGCTAGCCCAGAAGATAGTCATCTGTAGAACATCCCTTAGCCTCTTGCCAAAGTAGTTTATGAAGAATACAGTTTACAAATACTAATCTAAACTATCTATTCTGTTTATAGATGAGTAACCTAAGGATCAGAGAGGAAAGGTGACCCTCTATAGATCACTACCTTGTTATTGGTACAGAAACAGGATAAGAACCCTGCCTATATAGCCTTCCGATTGAAGCTCTTTGCTGTTTTCTGCCTTCATGAAAGGCTGCCCTCTGCCATGTGCCATTTTGCATTGGAGCTTGTTGAGTATGAACTGAAACCTCCACTAACTGTGAGATAAATAAACCTTTACTTTCTTAATTTTGGGTGTTGAGTATTTTGTCCCAGAAATGAGAGAAGAGTAACTGAGACAGATGACAATGTCCCACATATTGCCACAAAAGCCATCTGTAGTGCTTTCACCCTGGACAGAATGCCCTCTATAAACACAGCCATACGAGGTTAGCCTGACATTCGAATCAGTATTTCCTGCTTCAAAGACTACGTGTTGTTCCTTACCAGCAAGGAGAAAGGACATTGTTAGGTAATGACAAATGACATTGTTGTATTTAACCATCATTTTGGGAAGAAATTGTACTTATTTTAGAAACAATTATAAAAGAGCTAAAATGATTTAATTATTTAGTATTTTAAGCAACTGTTAGTGTGTTTATTATTACTAAGTAGTTGATGAAAGAAAGTTTCTAGACCAGAAGGCTGAGGGTCTGTCTATTAAAAAGCTTTGTAATTTAGCCATGTTGTAAAAGGCAAAAGATTTATATGATCTGAAGAGAAACCAGAGTATAGCCATGTTATATAACAAGACACACTGATTCTTCTTCCTAGCTAGAAAAAACAAGGACAACATACAGAGCTATAGGTTTGGAGGATAATGCCAGGGTGTGGAGAACAGTGCAGAGGAAATAGAGCCATCAGAAATCATTTTCTCACTTCCTGTAGTTGCATAAAGGGGACTTTTCTCTTAAGAGATGGAGGAAAATTTGCATTGGGAAATAAATGAAGCTGAAAAAAAGTAGAACTTATTTATATACTGCTGAATTTTCTTTGTGGTCTTAATTGGTCCTTTACTATCAAAGAAAACATTTCTAGACAAATAACCAAAGAAAAAAACTCCACAAAACTACCAGATAAAAGCACCATAAAATTTTCCCCAAAATCATTTGAGGACTAAATATCATTTGAGGACAATATGGCTTCCATAATAAATGTTCAATCTCTACCATTGTAGCAAGAAAGTCTTAGACAATACACAAATGAATGAACTTGGCTGTGTTCCAATAAAACTTTATCTACAAAAGCAGGCATGTAATTGAGTTAGTTCCATAAGTGATAGCTTGCTGACCTTACACCAGACTATAAATTTTATGAAGAAAAAGATCTATATTCCCAAAGTTTGTAATGTTGCAGCCACTCAATAGATGTTTGTAAATGACATCAAAAACTAGAATATGGCCCCAGCGCTATCATTGTATCACCTTGCTTAAGTCAATTCAACTTTTAGATCCTTTGTTTTTGAAAATATAAGATGGGATAGGTAATGCTTACCCTGTTAGTTTCCCGGGATATCTCACAATAATATAAACCAATGAAATTGCCAACATTAGTGAGTTCTTAAAAAGTGTTATGTAAGGTGTTATGGTTTGTGTCTAGTTGTCCCCCCAAAGCCCTATGTAGTCATGGGGTGGGGACTTCTAGAGCTTGTGATTAACTCATGATCCACTGGGATTATGTGTGATCCAAGGCTGGGATTACGGGTTTTAGTACTGCTGGGATTATAGTACTTCCTCCAGCCTGGGGCAGAGAGCCTGAATGTAATATAACAGACAGAGAGACAAACTTTCTTTAGTGATTGCTCTTTGTTGCATTGTTGCTCTTCTGCCACCATGAACTGAAGTTCTCTGCCATGTGCTGTTCTGCCTTGGAACCAGCCAAGTATGCACTAAAACCTGCAGTAAGCAGGTGTGAGCTTTCCTTCCTTCATTTTGGGTGTTGGGTATTTATCCCAGCAACGAGAGAAGAGTAACTAAGACATAAGGCCAGCTGTTTTATCTACCTTTCTTCATTTACCTCTCATAACTCTGCATTAACTCAATTTTCCAAGGTAGGGAATCAAAACATCTAGAGTTTAAATAGCTTAGATCCTGCAATAAATGACTAAAAGCAAAATTTAGTCTCTACTGCCTGCCCAGTTAGACTCTATTTTCCTAATGCATTTTCCTTATGTTGGAAATCAAAATGAGATATTATCAGTTTTTATAGATTATGAGACATTTCACTATGAAGAATTTATTTCATACTTCGCTATGTAATCCTGTTGACTCTGTATGATTATACAGCCACCATCACTAAGATAAAGAAAGGTAGAGATAATTGGCAAAACCTTTTTGATTTGTTTGTTTGTTTGTTTTTGTGGAACCAAGGATTGAACTCAGGTCCTTGTGCTTGCCAGGGAAGCACTTACTCCACTGAGCCATCTCCCTGGCCCTGGCAAAAACCTTTTCGATACCAAATAAATGCTGACAAACTAATGCAAAAGGGATAGAGGGAAATTTATTGGTGACATAATAGACAAACCAAAGAACTAAGGCAGAGCCGAATAAAACCTTGACATGAAAGAGGCCCTGCGCCATAGAACTTTGATAATGAAACAATAGCTCCCGAACACTCTACCTCAAAGAACCTCTGCTCATATTTCAAATCTCCTGGAAAGAGAATCTCTTGTCCAGCTGCAATATGTGTTTCTATCTTCATATTAATCAGTTATGGCCAAGGAACAAAATCTGTGGCAATGCTGCACCACAGATGGAACAGAACCATAAAGCAGGCAGCCACATGGGTGGAATGTCAAATTTCCTTACCATGTTCTGTCTCCAGGAGATGTTACCTGGTACACATTGCCCTGTTAGGACATTTGCCCTGAAAATATGCATGCAGGGTCTTCTAATCCTCTGTGATGGCCCACCCACTTCCCAAAACACAAAGTTGTTTTGTGTGTGTGTGTGTGTGTGTGTGTGTGTATTTTAGGGAAGGGTCTATAGGGTGCTCAGGGTCTCAGTACTAGATCAGACTCAGTGATTCTCCTTTTCACAGCCTCTGAGCTGTGGGTATTAGAGGCATGTGCCACTATGCCCAGTCTCAATTGCCCTTTCAGCATGTCCCAGGGGCGAGGCTAGCAGGGCAGACCCTGGGACCAAATCTCAGCCCCTGGGCCCGCAAGCATATAAAATCAGAGGCACAAGAATAAGTGTTATTGCCATAGCTGAATACACAAATAAGCAAACATGATGACTTTGTTATCAACATGTTCATTTATAATAGTAGGTGAAATGGGCAGGGGTGAGCCATGCAGCCATGGGCAAACAAAGGTATTGTTAAAAGTTCCAAATACTCCTATCACCCACATTCAACCTTGCCCTCCTGCTACCTGTCTTTTGCCACCCATCTGTCAAGTGCAAATTCATCTACAGGGAACTGGGGAGATGGCTCAGTGATTCGAGTAAGCACTTCCCTGGTAAGTGCAAGGGCCTGAGTTCAATCCCCGGTTCCGCCAAAAAACAAAGATTCATCTTTAATCTTGACCTGTTAGGGATGTGCAAAATCTTTGCTCCCCCCTGCCCGCTTCACCTACTATTATAAATGAACATGTTGATAACAAAGTCATTATGTTTGCTTACTTGTGTATTTAGCTATGACAATAATTATCATTTCTTCTCGTGCCTCTGATTTTATAAGTGTCTTCATGTTTTACAGTAGCGCTAGCTAAAAATGTAGTCTTAGTAACACGACTATATTTCATATAAAATGGAATCATTGTCTTTATTGGGTTTCATCTTATTTTTAGTCTTATTTCTACGGTAATTTTAGTCTTATTTCTATGGTAATTTCTACGGTAATTTTGTGGGCCTCAGTTTCTGGTCAGCACATACAGGTATCTCCTTTCCTTCTTAGGTTCAATATGCTTTTCATTTTCATCACTCTGGGAGTAAGAGCCTTTGAAAGTATTTAGATAAATGTGAACCAAGAAAGACAGGAAAATGTGCTACAACTGGGATTGCTGCCTTTTTTAAAATTTGCAGTAGCATTTTCTTGTCCTTAGGCAAGCCTAAGCTTGCCTAAGCAGGTGCTTTAGACCCCTGAGCTATCTTGCCGGCCCCTGCAGTTGCATTTCTATCTCTCTTCTTTCCCTCCTTTAGCCCAGAACAGCCTACTCCTTTCTACAAGTGAATAGCTTCCACACTGTACTGGAAAACAGAGCTTATAATCTACAGAGAGCATAGAGTTTTCTGCCACAGAATAACTGCAAAGAGTTGGAGAGAATCTGGGATTATTTCAATCCATGGTGTTCTGCGTAGCTCAGCTGTTAGCAGTTTTTCTTCAGACCTTTCAATTGCTGAGCCAAAAATAAAAATATTACTAGCTACAAATAATCGCTTTGATTTATGATCTTAAACTAATTTCTAGGCACTTTGCTAAGTATTTTATCCACATTATTTTGTTTATTGTTTTGAAAACTCTAGATTCATATCACAGATGAACACACCAAAGCTTAACAGAGTTTAAGCAAATAATTATGCCTCGTAGCTGATTAGAGGGAGCTGGGATTTGAATCCAGGAGGTCTGACCCAGCTCTAAATATTTTGTAGCTTTTTTTATCCTAATTCTGTAACTCGCTTTGGCCATTATTGGGATAAAATCACTGTAATTGATTCACAATAGTTTTCTATCATTTTTGATGTGAAATTATTAAGTTTGACTGACTAGTCTTTTTATCTAACCCTGCAAAATCCTATCTCTCTTCATCGAAATTAATGAAAAAGTAAAATTAATTCTTTTACTCAATTTTTTTTCTCTCTCACTTTTATTATGTACCAGGCACTGTGTTTGGTTCTATGGTAAATACAGGAATAACCAGTTTCTGCCTTCCTGGAGTTAGAAGGATATACAATATTAAATGGAAATAAGAAAAGGTGAGAAGATCAAAGAATGAGAGAGAATAGGACCTTAAATATCACAAGTTTATCACGCAGTAGGCAGAAATTTGCTCTGCAGACAACTTTTTCAAGTGGATTCTGGTGTCTAAGTTTTATCCTATAAGGATGGAAACAACTTATATCCCTATGACATTAGCCTTTCTGAGGCATTGGATTCTGCAGAAAAATGCAAGCATCTTTTCCACAAAATGGTATAGCACGTTCTGTCTAACTCTCCACCAATGAAAAGCAGCTTCATTATTATACATTCTTAAAAACCATAGTGGACAAAGGAGTGGAAGTGATTTTTAAACAAAGCAAGTGTAAAGAAAATGACTACATTTTCATTTCTGGGCTGATGTATAAGACAGCACAGTGCTATTAATCTAAGAAAACAATCACCTCTTTAGCCTCAAAAATCTAGATTAGTTTAACTCTAATGTGGGGTCAAATTTCATTATCATAAATACCAAAGTAAAATTTTCAGGATGATACTAAGATTTTTGAATGCTTTTCAATTTTCAAAAATAGTAAGACAACGAAATCATAACAGAGCCTACAAGTCAGTCTTCTGCATTTTAACTAAGTAATGTAGAAACAAAGTGTTTTCATAAGTGAGCAAGAAAATCCTTTTTCCTCAGATTCACTGACCAACATCGTGCAGACTAAGTCAAAGTGAGATTTTTAAACTTGATTCTAATTGAAATAATTTTTGAGGTTCTAAATTATTCCTTGGCCTTCCTCTTGTTCGTTTGACATTTGTATTGTTTTCTTTAAATGTCTGTCTCCTTTTCACTTGTGCCAGGTTTGGGAGAGCAAAGCTTTGGTAATTCTGCTGGATGGTTGATTGCTGTGTTTTGGGTGATTAGGACAGGGTTCCTATAAGGCAAGTAGGTATGTTGGTGCATCTCTAAGTTAAACGTTCAAATCCTTGGAGGTGTTTCTCACCGCTAAAACAACAGCCCATAAACTTTGCTTTATGCAAGTAGATTTATTTCTTTATTTGTACTCATCCACAGCCATAAAGGTTTATCTTCTGATCAGGGAAAGAAAATAAACAAAGCAACACAGGTCTTCACAAAAGAGGATGTATGAGCCAAATTAACAAGGTCTTTGTTCTTTTCAGGTTAAAACAAAATAGGAACAAAGACAAAAGTAAGATTAGGACATAATGTAGGCTCTGTGCTTTTTTTTTTTTTTTTTTTTTTTTTTTTTTTTTTTTTTTTTTTTTTTTTTTACGTTACTTTGATTCATGATAAGCAAACTCCAATGTGTGTTTAAAATCTTGAGGACTTACATTATTAACCAAACAAGAATTTTTACAATCAGGGAACGTTTGTCTGGTTTCCCCCTCGCCTCCGCTCTCCCTACCCATCCCCCCAACCAGCACACACAAATTTTTTGTAGAATATTTTGTTGGCTATAATTAAACTATGTGTGTTAATTAGGATTAGATTTTAAATGCACTGCTTGGGAAGTTGAAAAATACAGGATCTGAATGAGCCCAAATTGAGATGACACTTGAATTTTCGCAGATGTTTCCATAATCCTAATTTCAAATTGATTGTACTTCCTGAACAGTGAGAAGCCATTTTCAGTTATTTATTCAGACGTGTGCGCCACTTTTCCCTCTGCCAGTGGGTAGAAAATATTTAGCACTTTCATTAACTCCTTCAAATAGACTGTTTTCTGAGGCAGGTTTTAGTCGTTGGGAAACCAAATAAGTCCTACCTGCCCGCAGAACCTACGGAGAGGCCCAGGCAGCAATCCGGGCTCTGGCAGTTTCTCACCTGCCTAATCCTCACAATGAGTTCAGCTGGTTTTTCATGGCTGTTGCGTGAAAGGCCAGGGGGGAGGAAAAAAAAAAAAAAAACAGAAAGAAAAGGGAACTCCCAGTTACTGGCCATCAGCAGCCCAGAGAGTGCACCTATTGGTTCGCTCCAAATGATGTGTGCCACACTACGCTATGTAAGTCCGGGGTTTGGACACCGCACCAGGGCCACCTGTAAAACACATTCCCAAATAAATGACCTGGAAAACAAGATAAGCCCCTGCCAGCTGGGCGTTGCTACCAGCAGCAGTCGCTGGAACTGAAAGTCCAACACCAGACTTCGAATGGGCGTGAGGGAATTCTGGGTTTCTTACGGTTCCTTTCTCTGTTTTATTTTGTGCTCAAGCCAGAAGCCAGAGAGTCTTCAGAAATCCTGTCTTGGAAGCCACCCCACTCCCCGATGTCTTCGATGTGATTGTAATTCTTCGCAGCTTTCCTGTTGGGGGCGGGGGACTGCTGAATTAGAGGCATCGTGCCTTCTTCCACCTGTAACGATTTCCCACTCAACTGTAAGACAATGGCCATGATTGATCTAATGAGGAACTGGAAAAGCCAGCTGATTGCTATAAATAGTGGAAAGCAAAAACTTGTGCTTGGCTTCCCAAAGAATCTCTCATCAACTCTGGTACCCTAACCTAAATAGGTAAGCAGTGCCTGGCAAATTAGGTGAGACATTTAAGCTTTTTCTTGGTGGGAGTTTTTATAGAGAGCAAGGAAAAATTCATGCAATTGAATTTTTTTCAGAGATGACTGATGGAATATTCATGTTTTGAAGTAATGATCACAGATCGCATGTCATTCTACGTGTCCCATGCAGGCAATTATTTTTTTCTTTTTTAACAGAAAACAGTTTGAATAAAATGTAGGTATATGGAAGATTAGAATGCTGGCTTTTTAAAATGGCTGTGCAGCTTGTTTGTTTATTTTTGGCTTCTTTAAATGGCTGTTTGGTCTGTTTGTTTTTGAGGCAGGATTTCACCATGTAATTCATGCAGGCCTTGAACTTCCTATGTAGCGTAGGCTGGCCTCAAAATCATAGTGATCCTCCTGTCTCAGCCTCTCGAGTGCTAGGATTATAGGGGAGTGCTACCATCTCCAGCTGTCTGATGTTTTTCAAAATTTGAAGTTCAATGGAAATAGCTTTTGTGCATTCATTTGTTAGAGAAATAGCAAGCTGCAAAGGCACATGAGTAATTCACATGACAGCCCTGAAAAATTATGATTTTTTCACTGCATTTTTAGCCCTGTATGTCTTGAGCCTGGCTGCATATTAGACTCGCTTGATGTCCGTACTATGTCTCCGAGCAGTTACATCAGAACAAGGGGCTTGTAATCCCAGAATGGCTATTTTTCATTCCCCAGGTGATCTGAATGGTCAGCCAAGTTTAAGAACCAGTTATTGTACCAGGCAGTCTACAATAATAGCTCAGAGAAACTTTTCCATCCTATCCTATATGCAGAAGAGAAATGATCAATTAAAACAGTCCTTGACTCCTGTCTCCTGCCCTGGGAGTTACCAGAGGATTAACATTCACCTCATGGGAGACTCAGTGTGTTCTCCTTCACGGACAGAGCCCTTCTCCTGAGGAGTCACAGCAAACCCTTGGGTTCTGCAGCCTTGGAGGTTGAACTGGCCCCAGGTCATCAGCTGCTAAGTGGTAGAACTAGATTCCAAGTCAACCCAGTTTTGGTCTCAGAGCCTATGTTTTTTCTATGACAAGGGCCAAGATTAAATATTCTGGGCCCCATGAGCCTAAGCCAACCAAAAAGTTTTGTTCCATTCATACAAAGGTATAAAAATGTTTAAACTTGGGTGTCCATTTTCTGGATGTCTAATCTTTAGACTCCATAACCCCAGTCACCCTCTATTGTCTTCACACTGAGCACATTTCAGTGATTTACATTAGTAACTTGGCTCTTGAGAGAATCCAATTAATATCTCTTAGCTAAGGCAGAAAGGTCCCTCTGAATTATGGTGAAGTCATACCATAATTGTACTGTAAGTGCTACCACATATTTCCAAGCATAGTGCACTGAGAAATTCTGCACCTCCCGACTGGTCAGATGGGAGCAATTATCTCATAAGGGAATGAAGAAGGGGGAGAGGGTCCAAGTTTAGCAGCAACATTTAATCATCCACCAAGAAGTGAGTCTTAGAACATGATTTATAACAAATAGGTTCATTGAAACAGGTGTTCCAGGGCCAGCCAACTAGCTCAGCAGATTAAGGTGCCTACAAGCAGGCACAGGAGCTGGGGGTTCAATTTCTGGACCTGCCCTGCTGGCCCTGTCCCAGTGGTGTGCTGAGATGGCAATTAAGACTGGGCCGGATGGTGCACGCCTATAATCCCAGCACTTGGGAGGCTGTAAACAGGAGAATCACTACAAGTCTGATCCAATGGTGAGATCCCGAACACCCTGTAGATCCTTCCCTAAAATACAAGAAGAAAAAACAAAAACAGGTGCTCCTTACTAATTTCATTCATTCACTTTTCATTTATTAGTTGTTCACTTAGCACATACCACTAGAGAGAAATTAGTTTTTAAAGAGAATAAAAAATGATTTAAAAAATTAGAAAAAATACAGACTTCACTAAACAAAATGATAGGAGTTCAACAATGGTTGTTATATTGCATACTGTTATCTTCAAATTAGTTTTTTCAGATTACCAGATATGAGCATTCAAAATTAGTCAAAAAATAAAAAGAATAAAAATTTAAGCATTACCTATTCATCTGATCAATAAAAATCAGCAGTGTAGTTAAATCTAAGATATCTTGCATTATATATGTGTGTATGCATACCTTCTTTCTTTGATCCTTTCCCTCATCTCAGTTGTTCCTTCCCATGTTCTTTCCTTCTCATGGTATCTATTGTACCTTTCCAATTTTACTTACTATTTCAGGTTCTCATACTAGGGGGACAAAACAACGCTTACCCATATGGGTCTGATTTATTTCACTTAGACTATGGTCTCTAGTTGCATGCATTTACCTATAAAAGCCTCAAGTTCACCCTTTTTATAGCTGAGTGATATTCCATTGTATAAAAATGCTACATCATTTTTATCCATTCTTCAGCTGATGACATTTGGGTTGTTTCCAAGGCATAGCTGTGATAAATTGTGTTGCTATAAACAGGAGTACTCATATATAACTGTGTGTACCATTTTCAGCTCTTCTGGAGAAATTCCCAGGAGGTGAGTAGCTGGGTTGAATGAGACCTCCAAACCTTGGTCATTCCAGAAATGAGATTAAAACAACACTGAGATTCCATCTCACCCCAGAAAGAAAGGCTGTCATTAAGAAGTCAACTAATAACAAGTGCTGGGGGAAAAGAAACACTTCTCCCCTGTTGGAGGGGAATGCAGACCGGTGCAAGCCCTGTGGAAATCAATGTGGAGATTCCTCAAAAAACTACAGATAAACTTTTACAATGAGATTCTATGAGGACAAGGATTAAACTGTGTTCCATGAGGTGCCAGGGACTTCAGTAAGCACTTTGAAGACATTTTCCAGCCGATATTCTGTGACCTATCTGACGCTAGTAGTGTGACTATCCTACAGATATGGTCATCTGGGAGGAGAAGGAGCTAGACACTCTCATACATCCAATCCATAAGGGTGAGGGGGCAGCGATAGTATGCCAAGCGCTACCCTGAATGCGGACAACTCCGGAGTCGGAACAAGACACCCAAGCAGCTCACCAGCATCAGATCTGTTCTGGAGCAGTCACAGAGGAGCTTGGCAGAGCTGATTATTAAAACGATGGGAATTTTGCAATTTTGCTTTTAAATCACTGAGAACTGGAAATTAGGGATGTCAGATATAACAACACCATGGAAATCAGCAGGTTGTAGAAATCAGAACTAGCTTCTCTGAGGGCCAATTTATTTTTCATATTAAATTTATTATTACAATTTATATGTGCATGGTGGTCCCATTCATCATAGGGGATTTCTTCCTGTATATGATGCCCCTTCATTTGTCCCACTTCCCTCCACTCCCTCCAGCTTCTTATGCCCTCTTTAGTTATGAAGCTTTATTTACATTCACTTCTTCTCCTGATTTTTCTCTTCCTTGCTTCCTCCTTTCCCCTCCCTAGTTCTCCTTTACCTTTGAGCAATTTCTCCCTATTTCACAATATCTATTATACATTTTGGGTTCATTTCCACTTGCATTTTCTCACAGTAGAAAGAGAATGCCGTATTTATACACATGTATCCAATTTATTTGATTTTAAAAGTGCAGTCTCAAGGGGCATCCAGTTTTCTAAAAATATCTCAGATTTATCCTTCTTCATGGCAGACTGGTACTCTGCTTATTTTTGAAAAACACATCATGTTATCCACTCATTGGCTGATGACATTTGGGTTGTTTCCAAGATTTAACTATTACAAGCTGTGCTGCTACAAACATGGGTGTGCATTGGTGGCCATGGTGTGATGCTTTTTCCATGATAGTGTGACACTACAGAGTGGTGAGTTGGAAAAACTTTTAACTAGTTTTTCCTCAGACAAAGGATTGCTATTTAGAACATACAAATAATTAGAAACTCAGATCTCCCGAATTTAAAGGCCCAGTGCAAAAATGGGCATCTGCGATGTAAAAGTACAAATGGCAGAAAAATGTGTTTTACAAAAAATTTGACACCCCTGGTCACTTGAGAGGTGGAAATGAAAACAATGCTAAGATTCCGTCTCACTCAAGAAGTGATGGATATGGCTTTTTCTGCTGGTGGACGCTGTGGAGGAAGCACAGTCAGTCTCTCTTCTGACTGCCATCAGGTCTAAGTCAGTCTCCCAAGGAGCCCGACAGCTGTAGAAGCTCTCCATTGGAGGGCTGAGCTTTGAAACAACTGATGAGACTCTGAGGAGCCATTCTGAGCAATGGGGAACACTCACAGACTGCGTAGCAACGACAGACCCAAACACCAAGCATCCCAGGGGCTTTGGTTTTGTCACTTCTGCCACTGTGGAGGAGGTGGACGCAGCCGTGAATGCAAGGCCACATAAAGTTGATGCAAGAGTTGTGGAACCAAAGAGCTGTCTCAAAAGAAGATTGTCAAAGACAAGATGCCCACTTAACAGAGATAAAGATCTTTGTTGATGGCATTAAAGAAGATACTGAAGGACATCACCTATGAGATTTTTAACAATATGAAAAAAATCAAAGTGATTGGAATTATGACTGACTGAGGCAGTGGAAAAACGAGGGGCTTTGCTTTTGTAACCTTTGATGACGGTGATTCTGTGGATAAGATTGTCATCCAAAAACACCACAGGCCTGGGGAGATGGCTCAGTGGAATAAGTGCTTGCCTGGCAAGCGGAAGGGCCTGAGTTCAATCCCTGGTCCCACCAAAAAAAAAAAAAAAAACACTGTGAATGGCCAAAACTGTAAAGTAGGGAAAGCCCTGGCTAGCAGGAGATGGCCAGTGCTTCATCTAGCCAAAGAGTTCAAAGTGGTTCTGGAAATTTTGGTGGTGGTCATGGAGGTGGTTTTGGTGGCAGTGGCAGTTTTGGTCACCAGTTTTGGCCACCTTGAATCTTCAGTGCTCGAGGTGGCTTTGGTGGCAGCCATAGTGGGGGTGGATATGGTGGCAGCAGTGACGACTACAATGGATTTGGTAATGATGGGAGCAATTATGGAGATGGTGGAAGCTATAATGAATCTGGCAATTATAACAGCCAGTCTTCAAATTTTGGATCCATGAAGGGAAGAAATTTTGGAGGCAGAAGCTCTGGGCCCTATGGTGGCTCCAGAAGCAGCAGTAGCTGTGGCAGTGGCAGAAGGTTTTAAACACTTCTAGGAAACAAAGCTTAGCAGGAGAGGAGAGCCAGAGAAGCGACAGTGAAGCTACAGGTTCCAACAGATTTGTGAACTCAGCCAAGCACAGTGGTTGCAGGGCCTAGCTGCTACAAATAAGAAACGTTTTAGACAATACTCATGCATATGGCAGAAAACTTGAGGACTGGATTTGTGATTAATTGTATAACAGGTTGTTTTCATTTCTGTTCTGTGGAAAGTGTAAAGCATTCCAACAAGGTTTTAATGCAGACATTTTTTTTTTGCACCCATGCTGTTGATTGCTAAATGTAATAGTCTGATCGTGACACTCAATAAATGTGTCTTTTAAAAAGTAATAATGAAAAATTAAAAAAAGAAATAATGGGTATGACCAAGGAGTCAACCAGTAACAAATTTTGGAGAGCCTATGAGGGGAAAAACACTTCTCCAGTATTGGTGGGAGTGCAGACTGGTACCACCATTGTGGAAATCCGTGTGGAAATTTCTAAAACAACTAGTTCTAGAGGTCCCACTTGACCCAGATATTCCCTTTCTTGATGTCTTCCCAAAAGAAATTGAAGGCTAATTTATAGTACATCATTATGTATATGTGATGATAACTTTGCTAAGGCAACTTATGAAGTCTCAGAATTTTAATTCAAACCTGTCTCTAAAATCAGGGCCAATTCTAATCTGTCAGTCAATAAGAAAGACTCCAACTTCAAGAAACTTATAATACATGTAGAAAATTATGAATACATAGAACTTAAATTGGGATATAGATGGATGAACTTACGTCCACCTGCTATTTCCCAGACAAGAGACCTCAAAGATCTCAAAGATGTAACCTGATGAATATATATATATATATATAAAGGAAAATTCAACAAGAACTTCTTTTAAAAACCTTATATAAAGGGCTGGGGAGATGGCTGAGTGGAATAAGTACTTCCCTGGCAAGTGCAAGGGCCTGAGCTCAATCCCCAGTTCTGAAAAAAAAAATTTAGAAAAATATATATATAATCATTGTAGGTTGATAGGAATAGGACAGCTTAAACAGTCTTTGTAAAAGTGCACACACAATTTATAAACTGAAGATTGAATATTTTATGCTTCTTATTAAAGTTATTTGAAGATCAGCAAAAAATGGCATCTTGCACTGCCTAGGATTTAAGTCTATAACTGATGAATGTATCAGATTTAGTGTTGATTATTTCATTAGTTGTCAGCTTAAGCAGTCATTAGTTCAGTCAAATTACTTAGTATCATTACTTCATATAAAATGCTCCATAACTTCTGTACATATCAAAGTGTATTATTTACACCAAAATCAGTACTTGCCAATATTTGGGTACATGGGTAGGAAATCAAAATGCATTCTGGTCTAGCACACTAAAATATAATTTATTTTTTCCTTCCCTGGAAATTTCTTTCTTTCTGTCTGTGTCTTACACTTTCTTAAATTTTAGGCTAAAGCATGCCTGATATACTAATGGTCTAGAATTAATTAATTAGTTTTAGCACTGCAGTTTCCCAGGGTACAACTGCTCTGAAATTTTCTGCTCAAACTCTAAGTGATATGACCTGACTCAACTTCAAAGCAAAGGAAGGAAAGTTATCAAATAATGTTATACCAAATGGATTTAAACTAGAAAGTGGTGAAAGTTAAATAAAATGAGGTCTTGAGGGTTGGTGTGTGTGTGTGTGTGTGTGTGTGTGTGTGTGTGTGTGTGTGTTTATTACTTTTCTCTCCTTGCTGGTGCAAAATACCTGACACCCAAAATTAAGGAAGGTTTATTTAGCTCACAGTTGTGGAGGTTTCTGTCCATACTCTTCTGTCTCCAAGGCAGAGTGGCACATGGCAGAGGGCAGCAGTTCATGGAGGCAGGAAGACAGAAAAGCAGAAAGAGGAAAATGAAGGGGTAAAGGCCACAGAGAGCAACTCTGTTCCCTTATGTTTCATTCATGCTATCTGCTCCATACTGGGGGTGTAGCTCTCATGCCCATAATCCTAGTACTGGATCATGAATAAATCATAAACTCTAGAAGTCCACCCTATAACTTCATGAGGCTTTTGGGGGAACAACTGGACACAAACCACAACTGTGTGTGTGTGTGTGTGTGTGTGTGTGTGTGTGTGTGTGTGTGCATGCATATGCTGAGAATCAAGGGCAAGGCTTCATTCATGATAGATGATAGGTAAGCACTCTACCAGTAAACTA
Organism: Ctenomys sociabilis; assembly: GCA_004027165.1. Classification (NCBI taxonomy): domain Eukaryota; kingdom Metazoa; phylum Chordata; class Mammalia; order Rodentia; family Ctenomyidae; genus Ctenomys; species Ctenomys sociabilis. The sequence continues at coordinate 67,185 of PVKA01008379.1, forward strand.
GAACCCCAACTCCAAATAAATTCTTGAGGTGCTAACAAGCTCATTGGTAACTTGCAAAAATAGCTGCGATTTGGGGAAGGCTCTTTGTTCTCTGATCCCCTTTTGAAATTTTGAAGAGTTTTGAGAAATGACATTTTGAAGATTGTTGTTTTGTTTTGTTTTGTTTTGTTTTGTTTTGTTTTGTTGAGACTGTCTCTCTCACTATGCAGCTCAGGCTGGCTTTGAGCTCACTTTGTAGTCCAGGGTCAAACTCTTAATGATCCTCTTGCCTCAGACTCCCAAGCACTGGGATTGCAAGAGTATAACACACACCCAGCTGACATTTTGAATACTTATGTTTTAACTTAATAATAGACTCACTTACAAACAAAATTTGGAGTAGTGTGTACTTTACCCAGAAACATTAACTAAATTTAAGTTAGTGAATATTTATGGAACCCTAAGAGCTGTGAAATGCTCTCAAGTCCTGGGTTATGCCCACCAGAAGATTATATTCTAACATGAATAGACACATGCCTTATAAATTGAGATAATTTCACATAAATGCATCAGCTCTATAAGGGTTTTGAAAATAACCAAATTATCGCCTTTGAAGGGCAGGTTCGTCATAATTTATAATTTGTTTCTCTAGTGATAATTCCTGAAAACTTAGAAATTTCAGAAAAGCTCTCTCAATACAGGATAAGTCCCCTAGAGACTGATTGCAAATGCTTTTTTCAAATAGTCTGTTGGCCTGAAAGACAGTAAAAAGCAGTGAGCCTGAGAATGATGCTGATACTGGAACCGAGGATCTGTCATGCTTGACCGCCTGTAGTGCAAGGAAAGTCATCAAAACTACCCATAATCTTCAAACCTAAGCAACTTGCTGCTACAAGAACTAGATCAGGAGCATGAGAAAGGCAGCTGACCTTGAGGAAAGAGAGACATAAATTTAAATGTTCAAGCTGGAGGTTGCGTTAATAAAGCCAAAAAAAAATTCCCTAGGTGGGTGGTGGAGCCAACTAGGTACAACCAGCAACGCACCAAAAATCTCCCTATTTAAGTTGTTCACTTAAGTTCCTTTGCCCAAATCATTTACTGTGTTACAATTTGCTAGCGTAACGGTGCACTTAACTATTTTTAAGCATACACTCCGATGGTATTCAATTCACTCTTCATGTTGTACAATGATCACCATCATCTTTATGATTTCTTTTTCATCTTGGAAAAGTAAGGCTCTAGGGGCTGGGGAGATAGCTCAGCAGTCTAAGCACCTGCCCAGCAAGCACAGAGACCCAGGTTTGGTACCTGGTACCACTTACCATGCCAGTTACCAAAACTGGCTGTGGCAGTGCAAGCTTATAATCCCAGCACTGACGAGGCTGAGATAGGAAGATCACTGTGAGTCTGAATATGTAATGAAACCTTCTATCAAATTCAAAAAAAAAAATTTAAAGTAAAGCTCTGTTCTTAATAACCACCCATTTCCCTCTCCCTCCTGTCCTGGAAGACGGTATTCTACTGTCTATCTCTATGATTTTGATCACATAAAGTAGATGAACATGCTACTTGCTGTTTATTTATTTATTTATTTATTTATTTATTTTTTTGTCTTTTTGAGACAGGGTCTCGCTATGCAGTTCAGGCTGGCTTTAAGCTCACTTTGTAGCTCAGGCTGGTCTCGAACTCACAACAATCCTCCTGCCTCAGCCTCCCGAGTGCTGGGATTACAGGCATGCGCCACCTCACCCGGCGCTACTTGCTGTTTTGAACACTGATGTCCATGAGGCTTCTCCATGTTTAGCATGTCAGAACTTCCTTCCTTTCAAAGGCTGAACAATGTTCTGCTGCATCCACATTTCACATATTGTTTACTGTCTTCAGTGTACAATTAATTGTTTCCTGATTCCATCTCTGATTATTCACAACTGCAACTCCCTTTCATTTCCTTGGGCATATATGTAAAAGTAGAATTATGGGATCATGTGATCACTGTATCGCTTTAAGGAAACACCACATTGTCTTGCATAGACTGTGCCATTTTGCATTTTCACCAACATTGCATAAGAGTCTTGGTTCCATATCTTTTCAGTACCTATTCCCTGGATATATTTCTTCTTAACAGTAGCCATTCTAAGGGTGTGACGTAGTATCTTACACTATTTATTTGTACTTCCCTCATGATTAATGATGTATCTTTTCTCCTCCTTATTGGCAATTTATTCATCTTCTTTGGAGAAGCTATTTAAATCTGTTCATTTTGAGTCATTGTTTGGGTTTTCCGTTGGTGAGGCCGAGATAGGAAGTTTTAGGGATTTGAGTTTTAGGGATTCACTATATGTTATGGTTTGTATCTAGTTGTCCTCCCAAAGCCTCATGTGAATCATGGGGTCCTGGCGCTTGAGAAGCAGTGTGAGGCTCGAGGGGCGGGGCCAGAGGACCAGGGCAGCGCTCGAGGGGCAGGGCCAGAGAGGTGAGAACCATTAAGCTGCCACATGACCCTCCCAACTCCCCTCCCCCAGGCCTGGTGGCCTCTCTTAGAGCTATGGAGTGTCTCATCCTGGACACAGCGGAGCCGCAGCCTGTCTTCAGACCCTGTAGTGTAGGACTGCAGGGTCTCAAGGTCTTGCTATGTAATTCAGGCTGCTTTAAACTCTGAAACCTTCAGTAACTGTGAGCTAAATAAACCTTTCCTTCCCTCATTTTGAGTGTCGGGTATTTGTCCCAGCAATGAGAGAAAAGTAACTAATACACTATATATTCTGAAAATTAATTTCTTATCACATCTATGATCTTCAAATAGTTCCAACATTTGATAGGATGCATTTTTGCTATTAATGCTTTCATTGATGCATACACTTTGAAAATTAACTTCATTCTTAAAATATTTTAAACTGTGCATCACAAAATTCTGAATTTTAGTGAGAATGAATGATGCAGACTATATTTTTATCCCGGCCACCTGTTCAAATGCACAACTACATACACAATCCACGCATTTGTGTGCCTTGCATAAAATATTTAGCACTCTTAAAGTCAAAGAGATGTGTATTCAGGTCAAGAATAATTGTAAATTCATTAATAATTTCCATCAGTGTTCACCAGAAGCTCAAGCACCTATGAAAATATAGATTTATTGGGGCCGTGGAGATAGCTCAGTAGAATAAGTGCTTCCCTGGCAAGCGCAAGGGACTGCGTTCAATCCTCAGTTCTGAAAGAAAGAAAGAAAGAAAGAAAGAAAGAAAGAAAGAAAGAAAGAAAGAAAGAAAGAAAGAAAGAAAGAAAGAAAGAAAAGAGTAAAAATATTCACACATTATGTTAGGGGGCCAGGGAGATAGCTTAGTAAAATAAGCATTTCCTTTGCAAGTGCAAGGACCGGAGTTCAATCCCTAGTTCTGCAAAAAAAAAAAAAAAAATTAAATTATATCAAATGGTTTATAAAGTAAAAATAAACTGCATAGCTAAAACCAAGAATAAGAAAGCTAGAGACTTACAGCTGGTAGTCCTGTGGGGCCACTAGAGTTACCAGTCTAAACCTCAGAGACAGGCAAGTATCCACATTCACCATCCCTGTTTTTGAAGACCCTAACAGGCACTTTGGCAGACTGAGCCAGCATCTATCTTCTCTTCTCCCTGCAGGCAGATCTTGGGTTTCTCTGCAGCCGTCACCTCAGACCTAAGCAATTAAATGAAGATGAACTCATCCAACAGTGATCTTTCCTTTCCTGTTCTCTAATCATAGTACAGGAACACATGATGCTCTTCAATGAAATGTAAGAGAAGCTGTTTCTGGCTGCTAGAAAAAATTTCCTTCCTTAATAAAATAAAGAACAAGACTGGGCATGGTGGCACGCATCAGTGCTTGGGAGCCTGAAAATAGGAGGATCACAAAGAAAGAAACAGAAAAGAAATAACAGTGGAAGTAGAAATTCTTTTTCTCCCCACTTTTCCCTCCATCCCCCTCAGGATATTTTACTGTACCTTCAGCAGCCATTTTCAATCATATGAGATAACATTTTCTAAAATGTTCGGGATAATTGTACAAAAAGAAAGAAAGAAAATCGTGGATTTTGTTGGCACATCGGGAGTTCCATACCTACCCTACAATCCTTACCTCCCAAGTATTAGTTCTATTTAACCATTCATTGAATTTTTACTTTAAGCTACCATTAGATCTAATGGAATTTGAAGTGAAATGTCGTAACAGTTTGTGAAGCACCAATCCTCTAGCAGGCTCACCATCCATTTCAGCTGAAAACATAGGCAGGCCAAAAATCATCAAGCTGGGGTGCACATTTGGACATTGTAGCTTGAGTCTGAGTGAAGAGTGTGTCTGGCCCAGAAACCTGCCTGTGTCCTTTCATACCATTACTCACTATTTATATCTGGATATCAACTTTGTGGTTCTCTGTTTTTTCAAAGTGGATGACTGCATGTCTTGAAAAATCACAGGTTACTGAGTTCCTGAAAGGTCTTCTCCCTGCCCCAACACAGGGCTGGACCTCCCCTCATCAGACCAGTTTTCTTTTCACTCTGCTGGGCACGACTAGGAACCACTGGTCACTGTAGCTTCCTTTCCTGTTTCTTTCAACACTTTTGAGAAAAGCTATTTAGAGTAGGATGAAGAAGAAAGAGGCTGGCAGGGCAAGGGGAATGGAGAAGAAACAGAGGCCTAAGTAATCCATCATCTGGCTAATCCATCTCTAAATCAACGAACCACTCCTACCCTATCATCATGTTTATACATCTAGGAAAACAGAAATGACCTTCTGGTAACGGATCCCAATGAGCTCCCCTACCCTGGTGCAAAGCCAGGAATTGTTCTTACCACCGTCATACCCACAGGGCTTCCAAAGGACAGCCTTTCTGTTATATCTTCTTCTCTGTGGTTTCATTAGCATCAGGGTAAAATACTTCAGCCAGAGAAAATATAACATCAAAAGAATTCAAAGGAAATGAAGTCATCAGAATCAAGTCTCCAGTGTTCCCAGGAAGATTATCTTAATGGTTAAACATATGAAAAGAGCGACCAAAAAATCCAGATCTCCTTTCCTTCTCCAGACTAGCAGCACACATTTCTTAGTTCCTTCTGTGGGCTCACATTATACAAGTCCCAGGTCAGTCTGCAGGAAAGTGGGCCTGCACTTCTTCATTAACCTGGCATGGAGGAATAAGCAAAGACCAGCGACATCTGCTATTGCTATGCTCTCTGTCTTTAATAGAGGAAGTCTCCATTGAAGGGGAATTATTTAATGCACACAATGTCTCCCAGCAGCTGATAATTGAACGTGCATGAAACAGAGAGATCTTTAAAGTTGATGAGATTGGGAATCACATAGACAATGCCCACATCTAAATGTCAATAAAGAAAGCCGCTGTCATTATTGGTTGAGTTATAATAATCCAGAAACAAAGTGTCCCTTGAGGGGAAAGGAAAAGAAGAGTGGGATGAACACAGATAAATGCCATAGCTAGCTCCCAAAGCAGGATCATTCATTCTACACACCTGGGGAATCTCTTGCTCTTAGCTCTGTGATGGACACTGTGACCGGTACAGGGTCTCAGAACCAGGCAACACTTCTGCCTGTGAGAGTTCATACCCACAGGTACAAAAATCATTCATCTAGAAGCCTTCAGTTCATCTTAGTGGACACTAACACTTACCCTAGTTTAAGCTATGTAAAATGTCATAGACTGTTGCAGAAAGAAGAAATCTGAGAGTCCTGTCCAGAAAGGACAGAAGAGAAATAAAAGGTATAAATGGCCCACAATGTAATTTCTCCACTTCTGAATAAGAACCCGGCTTCTCCAAAATACACCCCCAAAATAGACCGAGCATACAGGAGAGACACTCAGTAACACTGTGAAGTGGATATGTAAACCTGGTTCTCACACAAGGACCGCAGTGAGGAGGAACGTACCACCGAGGCAGAGAAGAATGAGCGAGTGCAGAAGCATCTGAAGGCCCTCACTTCAGAGCTGGCTAATGCCCGTGATGAGTCCAAGAAGACTGCCAATGACATGATCCATGCTGAGAACATGCGACTGGGCCGAGATAAATACAAGACCCTGCGTCAGATCCGGCAGGGCAACACCAAGCAG